>JBBPFP010041629.1:0-18309 GCA_037974795.1 Kaempferia galanga | reverse complement strand
GTAGTTTGGATTAGGACGGACAGTCGGAGGCCTGTCGGAGGTCATTAGATGTGGGAGGGTGGCGCCGCTGCCGATCGTCAGGGGGCTACCTTTGACTGTCCACCCCGATCTAAACTATAATCCAGGTGGGTGAGTAAATTCATCAATGACCACAAATAATTATGACCAGATTACTATCTCAATCCAACCATAATTTAAGTATGAACTATCTCCTAATTTATGAAATTATGGATTGAAAGATCTAATCTCAATTTATAGCTCATGGTGCACTGCAATTGTATGACAAGAAGAAAGTACTGAATATTTGTGGTATTTTTTAAGGAAAAGTTTCGGGCATTTGGTTTAAGGGTTTTTTATTTTTATTTTTTTGAGAAAATATAATTTTCTTTTATAAACAAGAGATAGTATTTTTTTTAATTAAAGAATATTTAAAAGTTAATTTTTAAGAAATAAAAAAAATGATTTTCCAAAAAATAAAAAAAATTGACTTAAATGCTTTCTTCAGATTTTCGCTACGAGCGTTGGATACCATATCTAATTAACAAAATTAAATCGTCATGCGGATTCCAACTTCAAAACGGGTCTTGTTAACCAAGCTAGCCTAGACCTGATCCAAGACCATACGAGATCCGACCCGACCCGATAGGCAGCTTTCCGAGCCCGGCGCTCATTAATAGAAGCAATCCTCTTCCTCCAATTAAAAAGACTTTAACGGCCCTTCTTCTTCGCGTCCACCGCCGTCTCAGATCCAGCTTTCGGTGATGCCTCTCGCCGACCGATCTCTCCTCCCTCCCTTCGCCTCGTCTGCCTTCGTTCTCCTCTTCTTGCTAGCCGCCACTGCCTCCGCCTCGGAGTCCAACCATAAGGTACGCCGTTTTCCTTACTGCTGGATTACCAGTCTGCCGTACCATGATTCAGAATTCTGTCACGTTTGGCGATATCTTTCGTTTATATTTTGTATCCATCATCATTTGATGTGGAAAGCCTTTTCTGTGGTGATCGCGTATTTTGGCATCCGTTCGGTGGTGTTTATTCTTTTAGTCTACGTATGGATCTGAACCTGGATTGTTTACCGAGACTTCAGATACCATTGGTGGTCTTCTACATGTGGGTCAATCTGTAAGAAGTTTCAAGCGATGGAACCGAGGTGAAAAATTGGTGCTCCAAGCTTTTATAAGTTCTTAGCATCTGGTTTCATGATTTTGGAAAGAGTGGTTTTGTCTAATCGGAAAGTTTAAGATCCACTTCGTGGGGCAAGTTTGACGTTATCGATCACCTTCAACTCCGCATGTGCTTGCTTGTCTTACTTTAAACCAGGACTGGATCTTAATTCACCAAATGCAATTAATTCCTTCCATAGCTCAATTGCATTCAATGTGAGATTACTGGCTTGAGGGGAAAATGCATACAAATCACTTCTATTGCATTGACGGCACATCTATGATTTCAATTTGTTTTTAGAACTGAGTACATTTTTATTTTGTCGATATTGTTTTTATATTCCAAAGATATAAGAAATATTATTTTTTGTTATTGAGATTCCGTCAGTATTTTGCTCTTGTTATCGAGATTCTTTCAATAAGTATATATTGCCACTTTTTCTGCTAATTTAAGTATCTTTCAACAAGTCTTTCTTTTTATTGCAATTTTCATATGCACTGCCAATTTATTTGCAGTACCAGGCAGAAGACCTGGTTACACTATGGGTAAACAAGGTTGGTCCATATAACAACCCCCAAGAGACATACAACTATTATACTCTTCCATTTTGCCATCCATCTGACAACCCTGCTCATAAGTGGGGTGGGCTAGGAGAGGTCCTAGGAGGAAATGAACTAATAGACAGCCAGATCCCTATCAAGTTTGAAAGTATGTAGTTATTCTACAATCCCTTCCTCTTGTTTCAATTAATGATTGGGCTGAAAATACAGGCTATGAGATGGGGTGCAAAGTTAATGATTTATTCCTTCAATTTGAAAATTGATGTGCAGGAAATATTGCAAAGGGCACGATTTGTACAATTGAACTTGATGCCGCAAAAGTTAAGAAATTCACAGATGCTATAGACAACTCTTATTGGTTTGAATTTTTCATAGGTATTGACACAGTTGGTTTCACCTATCTGGTACTTCAACAAATATGGGATACCATGTTTTATTTTCTTCCTGTGTGTTCATTTGTTCATCTGGAATTATTTTATTTTTGTTTTGTCACTTATCCTTAATTTATTTCTTCTCTCTCATTCACACTTGGAGCTGCATTCTAGATGACTTACCTTTTTGGGGTAAGCTCTTGTAATTGTTAATGCATTTTTTATGTTTTTTTTATCTCTCATTGATCTTCATTTTCCTTGATATATAAATTTGTACTTTCAGCGTTTGTTGGAGAGACTGACAAGAACAACAAAGATAAACATTACCTGTTCACACATAAAAACATTCTCATCCAACACAACACAAATCAAGTAAGTCAACCATCGGATATCTCTAAGAGATCAGTAAAAGTTTTTCTTCCTAAGAGACAAGTTTGGTTCCAATTGTTTCATGGTCTTTTTTGTTGCAGATTATTCATGTTAATCTCACTCAAGAAAATCCTAAACTTTTGGAACCAGGGAAAAAGTTTGACATGACATATTCAGTCAAATGGGAGCCAACCAATGTAACATTTGCCCGCCGATTTGAGGTGTACTTGGATTACCCATTTTTTGAGCACCAGGTAATGTAGTTATTTGCTTGGCTATATATCATATATTCTTGTACTAGCTCACAATGTGTCTTTCCTTATATCCATGTATTATATTAGAGAAAACATCTTAAGTCTCCTGGTGATCATGGTTTTGAAATCTATGTTATGCAACCTTTATTGTTCAAGATTACCAATTTTTCGAGCACTAGGTGATTCAGTTATTGCTTGGTTTGTATCATATGCTCTTTTGCTATCTTACAAATGGATCTTTTCTAGACGTCAATGCATTATATTAGAATATCTTAAGTTTTCTGCTGATCATATCGAAAAGAATGTTATACAAGCTATATTGTTCCAGTAATCTAAAAGTATATATATTGCATTAAAGCCTTTTTAGTGATAACCGTTGATATTTTTTATCCACAAATTTGTGCCTTGTGTTGAGATAACAAAAAATTGTGGGATTCCACAGATTCACTGGTTCTCTATCTTCAATTCTTTCATGATGGTTATTTTCCTCACTGGCCTCGTATCTATGATATTGATGAGAACTCTCAGAAATGATTATGCAAAATATGCTCGGGAAGATGATGATCTTGAAAGTCTGGTAAGGCTGTGTTTGTTTGACATGCAGATTTCAACTTAGCCACTCTCATAGTCGATATTGTGATGTGGTTCTATATCCAACTTGGATTTTTCTACGAATTGATTTTTGGCCACTCAGGAAAGAGACGTTAGTGAAGAATCTGGGTGGAAATTAGTTCATGGGGATGTCTTTCGGCCTACTCAGAATTTGGCTCTTATGTCTGCTCTTGTTGGTATTGGTGCCCAGTTGGCGACACTTGTTCTTCTAGTTATTTTGCTGGCCATTATTGGGACACTATATATTGGGTACGCACGGTTTCATTGTTTTTTCATATGCTAAATGGAGTTAGTGCAAAGAGAATAAGTAGCTTAATTGTGATTTTATTTCCATGTGATACTTAAAATAGCACTTCGCCAGAGGTTATTTGAAGTTCAACTAGTTTATTTTGTTCTTTCATGCCTGTTTAATTCCATTTGATTTAAAATTGTCATAGTTTATTCTTATCAATTAATAGTTTACAAGAGAATGATAATTGATCTGATTTAACTATTCTGTTACTATAATTATATGGTTGTACTCATCATGCAGGTGACAGTTTTTTAGTGTTCAAGGTTGGTGAGAATGCCTGTTTTGTGCCTTCTTTTTGGATTGTATTTCCTTTCTGTATGTCATGTTTGGTTATGTAGACAATTCCATTATACATGATAACATGACAATTTGCGACCATTACATTTTTCTCATCTTTTTGTTATATTCATACTTTTCTTTGGTGGTGAATTTTGGAGCAAAGCAAGGTCGTACATTTCTTTTATGATCAATATATTTGGATTGTTGCTTACCAGTCAACTATGTATTGGAAATATGAAGTGTCATATTCCATTCCTTCTTATTTATCTTGACCTATAACTTCCAAGTTGATTATTCCTGACTGCTGATTCTGTTGGTTTATTGACCAGAATTGTGATAGTTTACTATATTAATATTAGATAGCTTATTGTATGTACATTGTTAATACTCTTACTGAAATAATTCGGACTAGGTTATCGTTATGGATATTTCTAAATTCTGTCTTTCATCAATGCAGATCAGTAATTCAGTATAAAATAGAATGATTATGGTTGTTCAATATGAGTTCTGGTTTTAATTTGATATTTACTGTGTTATTTTCTCTAGTCTTTTGCATGTTAATTGTGATTATTTCATCCTACTCAAAAATATTTTTTGAATTTAAACTAGGCGAGGTGCTATCATAACTACATTCATTGTGTGCTATGCCTTTACGTCGTTCATCTCTGGCTATGTTAGTGGTGGACTTTACTCGCGCAATGGTGGTATGATTTACTTTGAGATCCTTTCCTTTTCTTTCGAATATGCATTTTTATGCCTATTAATAGGATTTATTCCGAGAAAAGTTACTACCATGTCATATTAACAAATCTAGACTTTCACAAACACTTGGAAGCAACTCTCTTTAGAGAGAAGATTTTCACTATATAATTGTCTCTGAATATTACATCTGTTTCTTTTTGCAGGTAAAAATTGGATAAAAGCAATGATTCTCACGGCATCATTGTTTCCCTTCATATGCTTTGGGATTAGTTTTATACTTAACACAATTGCTATATTTTATGGATCGTTGGCAGCTATTCCATTTGGGACAATGGTGATTGTGTTCATCCTATGGGCTTTCATTTCATTTCCTCTTGCACTTTTAGGCACTGTTGTTGGCAGAAACTGGAGTGGTTTGCCAAACAATCCATGCCGTGTGAAAACTATCCCACGTCCTATTCCTGAGAAGAAATGGTATCTAACGCCATCTGTCATCTCGCTTATGGGAGGATTGCTTCCGTTTGGCAGTATCTTCATTGAGATGTATTTTGTTTTCACATCATTTTGGAATTATAAGGTAAAGTATGCATGTGCTTGTAACTTCACACACAATAATGTTTCAAATTCCTCTTGTTTTAGCAGTTGAAATCATTATTATTGGTTAATGGCAATATTCCGCACTGGTATGTCAAGTAATATTTTTGCCACAACCAATATTTATTTTCGTGTATTCCTAGTTTGAAATGTGTAGGGGAGCCTTGGTGCAGCTGTAAAGTTGTTGTCATGTGACTTAGTGGTATGAGTTCGAGTCTTAGAAACAACCTCTTACAAAGTAGGGTAAGGCTATGTACGATAGACTCTTTCCTAGGATCCTGCACTTGCGGGAGCTTCATGTGCAGGGCTGCCATTTATTCCTAGTTTGAAATGTAAATTTCTAATTGACATTTTGTCCAGTTCAGATACTTGTCGAGACATACTAAATTCTAAGTCTTTGATTAATCATTTTGATTGCCTTGCTTGGACAGGTATATTATGTGTATGGATTCATGCTGCTAGTATTCTTGATCCTTGTCATTGTTGCCATTTGTGTGACCATAGTGGGCACATATTTCTTGTTAAACGCTGAGAACTATCACTGGCAATGGACTTCTTTCTTTTCTGCCGCATCAACTGCCATCTACGTGTACCTTTACTCCATATACTACTACTACATGAAGACCAAAATGTCTGGCTTTTTCCAGACTAGTTTCTACTTTGGCTATACTCTAATGTTCTGTTTGGGTTTAGGAATACTTTGCGGTGAGTTCCACCTATTTTTTAATCTTCGCAAACTCCATGTTTTGTATTTTGTTTCTGAGGAGGATCATCAAATCTATTTTCACAGCATTAAATTCTATTGACGACTTCCAAATTTCAGGTGCTGTTGGCTATCTTGGCTCCAATTTGTTTGTGCGAAGAATCTACAGAAACATTAAATGTGACTAGCGACATGCTCTCCAGAAAGACAGCATATACTATCCAAATTTTGAAAGAGTGGAACTTCATGCTGAGTTCTGGATTGTTGACTACTTGAGGAAGGATGTGCTAGCGTCTTTTTTTTTCCTTTATGTTTTTTTAGCTTACGAGTATAATATTGAAACTACAGCTGACACATCTTCTTTACGTATATCAGTGTAATTATGTAAAAGAAGGGCCCTCCCGTAGTAAAATCGCTACAAGACCCACAGATGGCAGCTCCTAATTCTGGTACCATTCCGTCCACTTCTAAGTATGAGTTCTTTTTCAACAATTGCTTGTAATTTATAATGTCTTTTCAAGAAGGGTTGATCGGAACTGGAAAGCCAACCTATCACTTTGCGTATTAGTTCTAGTTACAACGTGATTTGAATGTTTCAATCTGGTTTTTGCTACATGGCATCCAATCTTTTATCTATGAACTGTGTTTCATCTATGTACTTAACATTCGTTGCGAGCAATTCACGTGGTTTATGAATAAGAAATCATTAGCGACAATGCTGGATTCCTTCTTTTTTTTTTTATTATGTTTTCTGAAGTTATCAATGGTTGTTTGGCAATTGCCCTAAAAAGAGTTTTGAAGTTGGTTATTACTCAGCTAGGATTTTTGTTTCATATAATAATCTGGTGGTTATATATTAGTTTAGTGTTTACTTTTTTTTTTAAGAAAAAATTAATACAATTTTTAAATACCAATATAATTCTAAAGAATTATACAATATATTTTGATATTCATTCAAGTTTCGATCGAAATTAAAATTTAGTTGAGTTTAAAAAAAATCTAAAAAAAATGCATTTTATGTTTATTTAGGATATTTTAAGAATTAGATAATATATTTTAATACTTAATCAAATTGTTACTGTAAAAAAAAAAGTTAGCATAAATTGACTAATAATAACTAATGTTTTTTTACTGTAAAAAAACAATGTTATTGCTAAGTTTAAATGCCCGAGAATAATAATAAGTATCTGATTTATATTAAATATCGGTTAAAAATTAATTTTGTGTTATTTTTTTATTTGCATTTTTTTATTTTTAATATTTATTCAGATAGTTACCTTTCTGATAATTTGCACATCAACATTTTCATTTTAGGATTCAATTGAGTTTTGATAAATCTGCATATCAGTGTATCTTTCGATTGAATTTTGAATAAAATTCTGAATAATTATAAGAAGGAATCATTTTTTAAAAAATGATATTTTTTCCCTTCGACGTTTTCTTCTTATTAGCCTGAGGCTAGAGCTATCAATAAAGATTATCCTGACGTGCGCAGAGAATATTAAACACAGAGCAGAGGTAATATTTTTTTTAAAAAAATGTGACATGTATCAGCAATTGATTACTCTTGAATTGTAACTCTCAGCAATCAAGACACCAGTACATTTATCCCTCTCCCACTCATAAATTTTGTTACGCCAACGTTTCGGAAACTCAAACATAATTTAGTTGGTCATCGAATGCAATTTATTCCTGCTAACAGTAGTAGACGACTAAAAACTGTTACTTTATGAATTTTGCAGCTAAGCACCTATTTTATTATTCACTAGGAGAATGCTCCGCTGCAGCAAAAATCTCTGGTGCTACATTTGAGCCATCGTCAATTATGATCCCCTGAAATGAAAGTTAATCCAATTACAAGTGCTATATACATGTATATACATCTACTGATCTACATTCACTTTGCATAATTACCACCTTTAATCTTAATTTAGTTGATCATTAAATTCACTTTAAATTTTCCTGAAACTTTGATCAATGACTATACTTCGTTTTGATTTATTATATTTCTTTGGTAGTAGAGGTGACGTGGGTTTGTCAAGGATAACGATATTCTAGGTGCACAACTAACTTATAATAATAATATAAAAAAAAACTAACAATAAATATAACCATCTGTTACGATTGATCTTATTTTAAATTGACGGACCTAATGAAAATAACATAAATTATGGATTAATGACACATGTAATATGACATTTTATAGTGACAAGTGCGTATTTAGATGACAACCTTTAATAGGGCAAAATGTTACCTCTGGAGGGTCAAATCTGGCACCTAAGTTGCTCAGTTTTGCATGCGCTGAAGCATAATCTTTGAAAAAAACATCTTGGTCCTCTGCATATTTCTCAGCGTAGACCTGTGATTGTGTGTATAGTAAGGTCGGGTTGTTCTGGATCCCGTTTTAGAGTGGAAATAACATCTTAATTTGTTTACCTTAAACTGCGGGTCTTCAAATAGAACAGCATCTGTGGGTAGGACCAACAGATCTTCATTTTTTTGTTGTTTGACGTCCTATAAAGATTTTCCAGGCAAAACTCTGTTTAATATCTTATAGCTACTAAGAAGGAATAGAAAATGAGCTTACTTTGAAGTAACTATTGTCGAATTTCAACCACAGTACTGTCCATGATTGTCCACCAGGTGCACCAGGTCCAGCTTTCTATAAGCAACGAAAGACACCATAATTGAAAAAAATAAATCACACTTACTATATATCTCCATGATCTCAACATGGAGATGTCACACCATGTATGGTAATGGAAAGAAAATGTTATGCTTTCAGTCACAAGATAGAGCGAACAGAAAGATCGTGATACTTGTAGAAGAGATCAAGATCCGGAAACAAATGTTTATGTAAAAAATACGACTACAATTATCGAAAAAATGCACTATCGATACACAAGTTGAGACAAGTACAATGTGCCTAAAAGATTCATAAATTTTTAAACAATATGAAACCAGAAATTTGAACATTTTCAAAATTGTAAAATTAGTGTCTTGGGAGCATTACTCAGCTGCTGCATAGGAAGTCCAGTTGACACTATATATATCGCATAGCAAGGCAAAAAATAAAGCTGGACTGTTTAGGAAAAAATTCTGAAAATTGTGCAATTAAGTTTGGACACCTGGGATCATCTTCCAACAACAACTAAGTTTTATTCCACTAGATGGGTCGGCTATATGAATCCCTTTATGCCATTTGGTTCTATCGACTACTATATCATTATCTATATTTAAATAAAATTTATCATGTTTTATCATTGCTAACCAATTTTTTTTTTTTTTAATCTTACTATATATCCTAGTGTATAAAAGTTAAAAAAAGAGAGAACACACAACAAATTCAGATTTTTTTTTTTTCCAGAAATAGAGATAAGATTCCAAGAACAGTTACAATCACGTAAATTAAACTCAGCAAAAAAAAAAATGAAAAGGGCATATACAATTTTTTATGTAAAAAAGAATGGGTCGATTATACTAGAGCTTGAAGAAATTACAATGTATGTTTTCTTGCAAATTAATTACTTTTTCAAAAGAACAAGATACCCTACAAGCTTAAACTAGAGAGTCAGGCCTTTGGTAATAAAAACAACACAACAAAGTGTAACTGACATTTTAAAATTTCCCCATAACATCTCAAATTCACAAAAATAAGAGTTTCATAACACAAATTTACATGATTTAGAAAATTTTTTTGACTAAGTTTGCAATTTTTTGAACTGCCTAGACAAAAATAGCCAATTAGTTGATATCAGAATGCTATGAAGACTAGCTTCAACACTCGTTTTTTTGTTTTCCTTTTCCTTGATTAGTTAAAAAAACAGGCAACAGGCAACTTGTTTATGCAAGATAATATATTTTTATTAGGTATCATAAAGTGATTTGAATTGAGAAAATGTTCAAATTCTCAACATTTATTAGCCTTATATAGTTTAATTGAAGCTTGAGTTGGAAAAGAAAAGGTATTCTAGCCTAGAAAATTTAATGTTTTATTTATATGGTTTAATGATATAAAACAAACAGATGACTTACTGTATACTTAGTTTCTGCTTTTCCCCAACCACTGCGTTCTGGTCTGGATCGACCAAGCGTATGTGCACCGGACAAGGCAACAATCTCCTAAATCAAGGAAATAGAGGATTTTAGGTAAAGTTATATTAACTATGCAATCATATTTAGTTGAAGACATTATGATAAAACCTTATCATCGAAGCCCATTCTGTAGAATACACCCCGTAAATGATCAGCAGGTGAAGGAGGACCAGCATCTGATAAAAAAATAGAAGTGGAATAGATAAGAAAACAAATATCCAACAGGGACATAGAAGGATTGTAATACAAATTTTCACAGATAAGGAGACATGTCAGTCTCATTTGAAAGCGCATATGGATAATCAAATATGTCATTATCAAATTATGCAGAGTGATAGCGCTAAAAGCAAACTAATGATCTCTCTCCAAGTGACCTCAGTTTAGAAGAGTCAACTCCCGGTTGGACCTACAACACTCTCAACTCTCCTCCCCTTTCAATGGCAAAGCAATCGGCACCTTCAAGGGGCAATGGCTAATGGAACCTCCGTGGGCAAGAGGCCCTTTGACCAACAACATCCATGACTAGTGGACATCCACTAAGGAGAGAGATCTCCTAGTGTAGAACACATTAAGGCTATGTTTGGTGAGGGGTAAGCAGCCTCGTAATGTAATATTGATTCCATTACAAGATTGATCACTTTGTTTGGTACAATTTTAAAGCCGTAATTAATGTAATATGAATTATAAAAGGTAATAAAGTTTTGTAATATGAATTACAATGCCAACAACATGTAATCCAATTACATTTCAAGCCCAATTACATTACAAGCTTGATTACATTACCCTAACCAAACGTAGACAAAATATGGACAACCTCACATTTAGTGTGATTTATTAAGTTGCATCAAATGCCATGGCTAAACAAGGATGAAGTGGTGTTTCTTCACATGTGTCGTGCCACGAGACTTTCTATGCCAACCATCCGAAGGGGGAGCAATGAAGCCACACCATCAGATCCTATGAAAAAGCATGCAAACTTCTAGTTTGAGGTAATGTCTCTAATACACATGACTAAGATTCCTTACCTCCCTACATGGTTGACATTAGCTATAGAATGCCATCATTAGGCCCTCACCCATAATTGATTTTGTGCGTAAAGAGGGAGTTGGATCACATCCTCTCAAATGCAATCCTTTCAATTGATTTGCTACTCAACTGAACTGCTTTCTCATCAAATTACTAAGACCAAACAAACCAAAACACTCCTCAAACTAAACCATTAACATTGGTGCTAGGAGGGTCTCACTGAATATCTACTAATATAGAACCAAGTGAAGCAGAGGATGAACAATGAATGTATCATTCACAAAACATGACAACCCTCGATGGCTAGGGCTTCAATAAAAATTGTGTCCTACCCTCATAGAACTACCCTCTTATTTAATATGATCCACCTTGTTGCATTAAATGCTCTTGTCAAAGGAGTGCAATGCTGTATCCCTACCTGGATTCCAAGGTATGGGTTTGGCCACAGTGAGGCCATACCACCATTCACTATAAGCAGCCAAGTAACATATCAAGCCAAAAGTAATGTCTCTAATACATGTCTAAGCTTTCTAAGCTCCCTAGTCGGTTTCATCCTGATTGCTATCACTAGTTCTCTACCTACTATTGATTCTATAGGTCGAGTGGCAATCGAGCCACATCACTTTAGTCTCAATCCTTTTGTCAAGTGTGTTGAACAACTTGAGTGAACTAGTTTCTCATTTGGTCATCAAAGCCTCATTTAATTACTAAGGTCAACTCAATCAAACCACCCCGAAACCTAGTACATCTAAACGTCAACTATAAGATTGGTAATAAAACTCTAACTCTAACTGGTGTAGGCGTATGCCCATTCTTCAGAATTCATTGAAGAAAATATGAATATCATTTTAAACAAGCTAACATTCTTGTTATTTTGTATCCCACCCATACCTGGATCATTTCAATATGAGTTTGGGATTTTTCTAAATCAATTCTAATTATAATCATTCCCTATAAATCTCCTTTGAAAAATGTCAAATATTGCATATAAAAAAACTTCTAAACACTTCAAAACATGGAATGTTCAAGAGTTCAATTCTATAGATGTTTTATCATAAGCAAACTCAGAGAATAATGTCATATATTGTATGAATAAAAAATGAAACATTTCAAAACATCCAAGGCCTTATTTGTTCAAGAATATTTTCTCTCTTTTTGTTGTGTTTTAGAACATAAAATTTAAAAGATAAAAAGATATGTAAAACAACTATTTAGTATTATTTTTTTGACACGTTTAAATTTATTAAATGTGAATGGTAACTCAGAGGAGAAAATACAATAGATTACCATAATCAAAACTCAAGATGAGAGAGCATGAGGTAACGTCAATAGCATAGGGTATTGCAACCAAAGTAATTCAACTAGAGAGTGATAACTACTTTTGTGCATATGAACAAAAAAAAACACATTTCAACACACAAAAAGAAGATAATATTTCACTCAAAATCTGTCATGGTGAGTATTATATGCAAAGATCAATTTAGAAATAAGTTGCTTGCCATCAGCAAGTTTGCATGGGTCTCTAACCAGGAAGTCTTCCTTCGTCGGGGCATTGTTCAGGTCCAGAGACATCAACCCTTCCATACTTCATAGGGATATGAGGACCACCAGACTCCTGAGAATCAAAGAGTCAATCAATATTAGTTCTAATAGTTGTCCAGTAAAAAATATAAAACACAAGTTGGTTGCAAAAGATTCCAAGTTTTGGAGCAACAGCAATTAAGTCAGAAATTAAAGAAGACCAACCTCAACAGCAGTAGCACTGGCTAATTGAAACAAATCTGCAAATGTAATGCCCGGATACTTTTCCTTGATAGGCTGAAGAAGCTTTAGAGCATTTACAAGACCTGCAGTACCAAGTCAGTAATCATCATATTCAACAAAGATAGAGAATTTTTGTTTAATAACTTCAGTACCAGCATTGGCAGAATGCTTCAACTCTATTTCAAACCGCAAGCTACCATTAGCTCCCCCACATTTTGGCCACTCCTCAATGTTCTTGTCATATGTGCCAGCATCATGCCATCCTAGACGTACCTGTAGGTCATAAAATCATGGCATCGTACCATGATTCAGCCTAATGCATCAAACATAATAAAGAACAATGCACCATTGACGCATGAGGTTCTAACCACAGAATATTAAAAACATTGAAACTAAAATTGTTTTCAGTAACAACCAAGTGAAAAATGATTATTTACATGATCAAAAAATTTATCATAAAATGTTGACACTATTATAACATTTAGTGACCATTTAGTGATTATACTATAAAGTAGATTGTTATTAATGATAGAAAAGTGACTAACGTCACATTCAAAAATGAATCAAATTAAAACTATCATTAATAGTTTTAGCCACAGGAGGAAGACCGACAAATCTAATAATAAAATTATAGTCATCAAAATTTCTAGTGACAAATTCTTAAATATTGTGGTCATTTTTTTTTATTAAAACACACTTTTCTTGTAGTAATTTGTTGTTACATTTTCAGGCTAGCATATATTGTTACATTTTCACTCTTCCTAAAGATTTCAAATGCATTTGCCTACAGAAACACACACTCTATTACCTTAAAAATCGTAAAGTAGGTGGAAAAGCAACCGCATTAGTATCATTAATGAAAACTTTAATAATAAGAGAAATTGTTCACACATCTATCATATTTCATAGCACCATGACTTCTTTCATATTTTCACGACATAAAGCAACCATCAAAACAAATGGAGGTGAAAGAAGAAAATATGAATCTTTAATTACAAGTAGGTTAGATAAATTCTAAGGGACCGTTGATTACTGAAAGTTATGCTCCCAAGAATCTCCATGCCGTGGTAACTGTCATTTCTGCCTGACTGCATTTTATAATGACAAAAGTTTGAAGAAAAGACTTTTCTTTGCTCCAGTTTATACTGATGGGACATCAGTCTCAAGACACCAAAAGAACAGTTAGAGCTAGTAATCGTAGGCATGACCTGATATTACAATCCAACTCAACTCAAAACACGATTAACAAGGACAACTCAAAATGACACGACACAATCCAAATATATAAACGATTTATATGAATTAACTTGGTGGTCGATATAAATTATTTGAAAAAATATTAATAACTTAGTCATTTATAACATGACTATAATAACATGATACAACAAATTGCCACTCCTAACCTCTAAGACAGTAACGCAGAGCCTCTAGATATTCTATTTGCCATCCGTCTTTCCTTCGGAAGTATCTGTTTGCACAGTGAACTATCTCAAGGATCCACTTCCTGGATTCCAACCTCACTTTGACTTCAGAAATTGCAACCTAATTCACGGGACTTAGATCATGTTTTAATTTTATATTTAGGAGTGTAGCACTTATCTTCAAAACACATCGCAAAAAACTTTTGGAAACCAGATCTAACAAACAATACAGAGTACTACAATATAACGAACTAGAATACCAGAATAGGATGACAGAAGGTTGTCTTGAGAAGCTCCTTAATGTCCTCCCTAGCGGCCCTCAGCTGATCCGGATTTGAAGCCGCGCAAACGACCGACGTACCCCGGTGTGAGATGATCGCCGACCTCTGGAAAATCATCAGATCGACGGCACATAAGTCGAAAAAAAACACCGTTCATATTCCTTGCGATCGGAGCTCAGAAGTAAGAGAGCATACCTGGAAGCGAAGTGGGGAAAGAGCATAACCGAGAAAGGGAGAGGATCGGAAGGAGGGGAAGGAGCGGCGGAGGCGAGGGGAGGGAAGGTTGGAAGCCGCGGCGTAAGGCAGCGCCGCTCGCTGGGAGTCGGCCGAGAAGAGGCCAAAGGAGGAAGAGGGAGCACAGAGCTGCTTCGCCATCGCCGAGATCCCAATCCAAATAGATCGATCGACGGAGCTCGAGGTAGACGATACGGCCTTTATATATATTTTTTTTTAGTTTACGAGCCGCCGATGCCCCAGCTACTCTGGCGCTTCGGGTCGTGGTGAGAGGCCACACTAGTGTTGACCACCGTCTTATTTGATTTTTTGAAACTGAGTGGGGCCGAGGAGCACAAGCAATCAGATATCGCCACGCGTCATTCAACAAGGCCTTTGATTCCTCTGCGATCGACGTTTCACACTGGAGCCACTCAGCCAGTGCCGTCAATAGCAACGAACGGAGGGTGTCCGTGACCCCACTACCTTGCTCCAGTTATCAGGACGGTAAATTATTCGGGTGAAAAGAAGGAGGAAACAAATACTTATTAAAAATACTCTCACATAATCATATAATAATACAAAATAATAAAAATGAGAATGAAAAATGACCAACATTTATTATATATCTTATTTCATTATTTTTAAGATGGTTAGATAATTTCAGAATATTAAAAATATATATATGCAAATTAAATTTTATTTCACCATTTAAAATGCATAACACTGTTTATTTTCAATCTTGATAAAATATTCAACAGTAACAATGACAAACTTCAAATCCACCTCGCACTTTACATTCTCCTCCTCTACACGAGGATGAACACCAAGCGTTGCATTGGCGAGTGTCATCATCACCCTTGCAACCGGTCCGTGGGATCTTGCCCCATTTACGATAATCCCAACAACAATTAATGGCATCAGAGACATCTTCAATTTTTAAGACAAAAAAAATATCAACATTAGTAAACATGAACAACACAATAAATAAATTCAATAAAGATTGAAAATTGAATTAGTTTAGAATAGAATAGAAAAGATAATGTTAACTTACTCGAAATGCACAAGGTAGTAAAAATGAGGAAGACACAGAGAATTACAACTCTTGACATGGTGTACTACTAATTTCTCTTTTACAATTTGTTGTATATTTGATGTTTAACTAAGGTGCAATACCAATATATATATTGGTCAGAAAAGTGGGGAGAGGGGAAAGAATTAAAAGAAAATGTAATAAATAAAATAATATATCATATAATTAGGAGCAAATGACTCATATAATTTTTAAAAATAATATTATATATCTACCTTTCAATTATGTACAGTCATATATAGATATAAATGTACAATTCTCCAAAATAAATGCAGCCAACTGTAAACATATGATTACATGTTATTTTTTTTATTAGAGTTTGAGTGAAGATAATTTATTTTACTTTAAATAGAGGGAAGGAATTATTAATTATTTAAAAATTACACAATAATTAACATCCACAATATAATAATTTGAGTAAGATTGGCTTATTATCTTTACTAATTTAATTTATTTGTTCGGTTACAATAAAAAAACTTAATTTATAATATTTTTTAAACTCTTTCTTTTATTAGTACAAGTGAAGATAATATTTATAAATTCTAAAATAAATTTGATCATCAAGAATCAATAATAAATAATTATAACTCTCAAAGATTGATACCGTTGATACCTACATGATAGTTGCTCAAATTGTCCTCGAAGTTAATACCCAATGAGTGCAAAAGGTATGACTTCCCGATACAAATAGTTACTGCACTAGGACAAATATCCTTGATGATTTTACCCCCCTTAATAAGAGAGAGCGTGGGGCCATCTTAGCGAAGCTGCTAGAATTTTATCCCGTTACAATAAAAAAAACTTAATTCATAATTTTTTTAAACTCTTTTTTTTGTTAGATAGACACTTGACTTTTGGACCATTATACTTGGACAATTAGCCTCCATTTTTACCCCCTTCCTGAGAATGTAGGACCGCTCTGAAGGGACCGATAGTATGATGACTTTGCCTTTAATGTTATAATAATAAATAATTAAAAAATAATCTTTTAATGTTTAACTTGAAAAGAATATTATTTTATAATATACAATTAGAATATTAACCGCGTCAATCATTGGAGTAGCCAGGATTTTCAACTGCCCTGGACTAAATTACAATAATAGTAAATCATACGTGTATAATGACCATTTAACAAAAATATAATATTTATATACCAATATCCTTTTACATAGTAATTTCATATAAAATACTTCAATATCTATTTAAGCTGTGCTCGACGATTAGAATATAAAACTCATCTATTACTGATTCCAAGTCTATTTTCTCAGATAATCATCGTTCTATATAGAGAATCATGCAATCGGAAAGTCATCATCCATCTTATTGCGACGTGTTGTTTTGAGAAATTTCATAGATGAAAAGGCTCGCTCTGCCGTTGCAATTGATACAGGAAGAGTCAATACAAGACGAATCAATCTCTGAATCATAACATAACTCTCAACGTTTTTGGTCACAATCATTTCTCTATATAATATAGAAAGAGTAGAAATTTATTGAAACTCAAGATCACAAACTATGTCAAGTTGATAGTGTTCAAATTAAACTTTCAATGCATGAATTTCTTGAGTGAATAAAATTTTGATGCAAGCTTGCAAATGTCGCCCACATTAAATTTTGTAAATGAATTAGTTGGATTTAAAACTTTCATTGTTGCCTCACTAAATCTACAATTTAGTTCCATCACTTGACAATCTATTGTAGCATTAGCAATATCATAGTGATAATTATGCTCAACTATGACATGATCCTGTTGTTGACAATTACAATTAACTTTATAACCTCGGCTCATATCAAGCATCTCAATATTATGTAGTTTACAAAAAGTCTTTACTTTCTCTCAAAAAATTCATCCCAACCATCTTCTCTAACTTTTAGAAGGATAACTTTTGTGGTTGAGACAAATTTTAAAGCATTCACAATGTCTTGTGATTTATTTTGTAGAGCTTGACAAAGAATGTCAGTGGTTTCTAAGATCTTTTCCATTAAAAACAACACAAATACAAATTGAAAACTCATAATTATGTTGCAGAAACCAAAAGCTTTCCCATGTATTATACCATTTGACCCATTCCACCGAGATTTCCAAGGATCTTACAAGTTGTTGCATACATGTCTATCAAGTTCCTAACAGAATCATAATGAGAGCTCAAATGAGTAGCACCAGGTCTATGCAATGTATCAATTTGATTAGCTCTTGTATCAGACTCACACTCACCAATAGCCAACATATGTGTCATGTCTTCTTGTTGAGCATATAAATCACTAAGACATTTTGGAGACGAGGTGACAAAGTTTACAATGGAAGTCAAATAAGAAAAGAATTACCAAATAGAAGGCACATCCTTAGCAGCTACAACCAAAGTTAACTGTAAACGATGAGCAAAACAATGTACATATAAGCATATGGACAATCTCTAACAAATAATACTTGAAGCCCATTCCATTCACCACACATATTACTTGCACTATCATACCCTTGTCCCATCATGTTGTGGATTTGAATATTGTGTTGAACAAAG
>JBBPFP010040535.1:0-18310 GCA_037974795.1 Kaempferia galanga | reverse complement strand
CTCTTCGTACGTGATTTGAAAGAAATCACAATGGAGGATGTCTGTCAGCTTAATTAAAAGTAAAATTGATTTTTCAGAAGATGCACTTTATGCTGTCGAAATCTTTTTTTCCCCCTTAATTCTTGTTCAGTATATACTTTATATATAATCTATATTTGTTTTCTCTTTGTACAACGAACGGGAGGTCTCTGCTTCTTGTTGTGCTGATTGATGCGCTCGCGCGATTCGATCTAATCACATCGAAACGAGGTAGTCACAATGGAGGATCGATGTATCTTGAGCTTAATTAAAAATTAATCGTTTCCAATACTAGCTAGCTGCAAACTTAATTGCACAGCTAGAGGAGCTTCCTTCGTTGGCAGTGAGTTCAATAAATTTGATGATGGCTGTCAGGAACTTTATTTTATATTATATAATATTAATTATTTTATAGTATATAATTCTGTCGGAATGGGTCCGAATGCATTGTGAGGAAGTTAATGTATATGCTTTAAGGCTAACACAGTTCTTTTTGTTGTCTTTTCTTATATGGCATTGTTGCTTATAAGACGGATACACCTAACAATTTGCCTCCTTAATAACAGGGATTGGCTACAGGTAGAGAGAGCGTTTCTGCTACTCATATTCATGCATCCAAAATCAAATCTGTCTTGCACTCCTGATAGATTCTTAGGTATTCTCCCTGCATATACTATCTTAGCTCATCACTAGCTGCAGCATACCCTATAACCCAAGATCATTTTCTCTCTCCACATCTCTCTCTCTCTTCAACGACCAATTAAACACAGGATCACCCCCACGAGCTAGATCAGCTGGTAAGTGACCTGGAGTTTACCCCAATAGGCCGCAGGGTCGAAGGTCGTCAGTTGTACACAAGAATAAAATCTTAGTCTGTTGGCCTAAAATTTCTGAGACCCTCAATCTACTTACTCGCCCAGCTTAACCGTGATTTACTCTCTCTGAAATCCTATGGGGCCGGATTCAAGGGACCGCTGGGGTGGCGGTTCCACCTTTTCCCCAATTAAACACAGGATCGTGACTACTACGTACGATTTTAATAAAAATATATTTATATCGAAGTTTTTGAATAACTAAATTATATTTTTAAGAGCGGTGATCTGAATGTCGGCTGGGTAAAAGTATCGATCGGTGGAATTTCTAATTAAACATTAAACATGCATGAGTGATACCTCTTCCTCCTCGCTCCCGGTAGAAGCAGAAGCTAATCAGCGCAGCAAAAGCCTTGGTCACTATTTCTCCTTCTGTCGACGTACGCTCGAGCATTCCCCTCCGCTAGCTACGTATAAAGCCAATCGACGCCACCGCCACCCAAGATTAATTGGCTTGTTGACCTTCTCCTCACTCCAGGCCAGTCGCCACTCTGATTCTCTGCTTCAGCTACCTCAACCCTACTGGCCATTTTGTAATCTCTCATGACTCATTAGGCTTTAAGGAGATTACAATGATATTTTCTTATATATAAGTTATCAGATAATATAAATTTCTCATTTAAGGAGAAAATTATAAAATATATTGACAGTAAAAATAATCCAAATAGACTGTTCAATTCCTTGAACCCAAACAAACAAGTTAAAAGGAGGAATAAAATAAAATAAAATAAAATGTAAACGACCTTAGTTGTTACTGTCGCACACGGATGTACGGATTATCAACTCAGCTCAGACAAGTCTGGAATGAGAAGTAGAGGTACGACCAAAGTACAAAACAGGTGGCACAACCTGTATGAAATATGTAGCAGGACCAAGACAAACACATGAACAACCTGTTAGCCTTTTATTCTGATTCTAACTGCATTATTGTTGCCCGAGACATTTGGGCGCCTTTCAGAGCATGCATATATATTATTAGTGTGCAAACCGGTCTTCTGCAGATTCAATAGCTAAAGAAGAGAATATTATTAGTGTGCAAACAATCATGGAAATTAAGAATCCAAGGGAGTTGATGGAACTGGAAGAGGAGAGGCTTTGCCTTCTTGAAGAGAGATAACCGTTTCAAAAGCACCGACCAAGGCCTTCACCTTGCTCTTTCTGGTCTCGACAAGTTTACTAGCAGTTTCCTCGATCACCTGATTTAACAAACCTTGTATGTCTTTCTTTTCCTGCACATCTTGATGTCTCAAAACGACAGTGAGTGCTTTTGCGATGGGAGCATTGGAGTTTGAAATATTTGGACCACTTCTATAAAACTTTGCGTTGAAGTCACCTTGATCACTTTGGTTGTCACTTGCCAATTTACGACGTCTGAATCTGAGAATTCTAGATGCATTGTTCTCAGGTTGCAGGCTAGTTACCTTACCTCTGCTCAATTTTAACTTCTGAGGGCTGGAAAATTTATCTTCCGAGTGGAGGCTCGCAGTTCTTCTATGTTGTCTGTCAATTGGTCCCTTGGAGATAGCGGTGAACTTTGTCTCGAGGTCTTCTTTAGCATTTTGTTTGTCACTTGCTATTTTAGCCGGTCTGAATCTGAGTATTCTTGGCGCTTTTTTGTCAGATTGAAGGCTTACTACCTTAGTTCTGCTGAATTTCAACTTGTGACGTGTGGATGAATATTTATCTGACTGGATGCTGGCAGTCCTTCTATATGGTTTGCCAATTTGATTCTCGGAGAAAACAGTGGAGATTCCTTGTGGGTAACCGTCTTTCCCAGTAGATTTATTAACTTCCCCATGCTTCAGTACGTGTTGCTTCACAGACCTGAGATTTATGCTCTCTGGTTTTGGTCCACTAGATTCATTACTTTCTACCGTTGGTCTCCCAGCTCCTTTTTCAATTTTCACCTGTGGGACGGGGGTTATATTCCTGTGTTTATATATCGTCTTTTTTGTAACTTTACTAGTAAGGGATCTCACAGATAGAGAGCTCAAGGATTGTGCCAGTATGTTGTTCGCTCCTTTACCTGAATGGCTGGAAATGTTGCCTATCTTATGCTTTTCTGAAAAAGTTGATTGGCAAATAACTTTAAGTGAGAGATCCTTGGCTTTCATGGGGTTGGTTGCTTCGGCAGATGCATTAGTAGCATCAGACGCTGATGAAGTTCTTTTCTTGGCTGTCCTGGTTGTCTCAGATTCAAGGTTGCTTTTACTCATCTGTTTAGTGTCTGCCATACTAGAAATTACCATTTTCCTTCTTACAGATGATGGATTCTTTCCATTTCCATTTGAAGTCCCAGATACCGTGGCCTTTGCATGCTGACTGACTTTAGTTCTTTCTTGGGTGCCGATGTTTTCGTTTTCTATTTTGAACTCAGTTGTATCTCCATTTACTTCGGCTGATAGACTGGGATTTGCCTTTTTTCCTCTCTTACTTGCAGCAGATAGTGTTGCTTTCTGTGTCATGCCACCATTTGCAAGTTCTTTCTGGGCAGATCTTGCATCCTTGTGGTTCTTGGGTTTCATGCTTGACACTTCAACAGACAATGCATCTGGTTCACTAAAAGTAGTATGCTCACCAGAAGCAGTGTTTTCTTGTATAGGAAATGTGGCATTCGGATCTACCTTTCGTGGCTCTTCACTGATCCTTTCTGGTTGATTGGAAGTTGTATGTGCAACTGAAGTATTGCTATGTCCAGTCAATGATGAAACCATAAGCTTTACCACAACAGGTTCAGCTGATAATCCTTCTGTAGGTTCAATCTCATTGAAGGCAATGACATTCTCAATTGCCTTCTGTTCAAGATTGATGCTTATAGGTTTCACAGGCAATCCTTCAGACATATAAGGTGACCCATACCGATCAGACACATTGCTTGTTGTGACGGATGGTCGGGTCATTAGTTGGATGCTTGTTGTTTCCTCTGATGATCTGCCATCTTGATTTGGAGGTACATGCCCAACAAGTGAATCAGTCTTCTTACGACTTGAAGGATAACTAAACTCCCTGGCAATGGAATCTTGAACTGAAACGTCCTCTGGATTTGCAGGTGAGTCAGGGAGCTGGATTATCTTCTCTGTTGGAAATTCAGAAATTTGAATTATCTTCTCAGGTGGCAAATCTGAATAATCTTTCGCTCCTCTTTCTAGCTTATTAGCAACCAATACTTCATCTTTTTCATCAATAAACATGTCTTTATTGACTAAGAATCTTTCACGAACAGGATGCCTTTTCTTAACCTCAAAATCATGCTTTATTCCATACTTGCAAACATGGTGGCAAGAAGTTGTGGAGGCTCTTAGGTAATGAGGAACTGGCTTTTCTTCAGATGTTGAACCTCCCTTTCCTATTTTTCCTGTTGAGTTTTTTCCCACTGAACTTTTACGCTTTGATAGCTCAGGGGTTAGAGAAATGGTAATCCTATCTGCTGCTTCTTCACTCATTGTGGTGAGAAATTTGTGTCTAATCTCCAGAATCCTAAACAAACATAAGGCAGACATGTGATGTCAAATTCCCAGTAATAAAACATGAAGAGCTGTAGGTAACAGAGATAAAGAACTTAGTGGAACTCCTTATATCGGGTCTGAAAACAGGAGTTGCTAAAATCATGCTTCAAAGTCTCAATTAATTACTGATAGTGTTCTAGGCTCAGAATAATATGGTACTAATGAAAAGAGTACACCAAGCTATTCTCTAACAATACTATCATTTAAGAAGTTATATACTACCGACTAAATGGTTTTAAGCAATCCAATGAGAGCTGGTCGTTTATCAAGCCCGTAGAGTACCGTCTGTATCAGATGAGATTTGAAACAATCTGAAACGTGCCTCGGGCAATATTAACAGTGTATTTTTATGATAAAAATACCTAATCTTTAATTAAGCAAGTTAATTATTTTCTTTAAAAGAATTGCGTTATGAACTGTTGTCGGATAATTAGTGTTCACCCATGATATTAATTTGGAGAAAGCTTATAAATGTCCTACAGAAAGCAAAGAGAATTAAGATGAAAAACTACTTGTTTGTCTCAAAACTGACCTAGAATTGTGAACCACAGGAACATGTCCTACATAATGGCAAGGAAATTGCAAACATGTTAAAATGGGTGATGAGCATGTCTGAAATCCATGCCTACTTACCAAATTCACAAACAGTTCAAAAGGAAGAACATCTTGTTTAATTTATGGAAATGGAATCCAAACAACTCCAACAGCAAGACTAGTGAACTGAAATTGTCAAAGGCAGGCTACTACAACTGCACAAGGCTAATTCTGTTAGAAAAGTAAAAAAAAAGGAAAAAACCTTTACAAAGATAAATAGAATCTATAAGATATCACCAAGGCAGAAAAGGAATGATCCAAATTATACAAACATCTTATGTACACTTATTTTCAACATCGTGGCAAAGAACAAGACGATAGAACCCGATCTAACGACTATGCCGGTCAAATCTTCGACGGAAACAACAAAAAAAAAGTCTAAAAACCCCTTTAATCGACAAAGAATGAGAACTCAAAAGAGCAAAATCAGAAGGGCATGCATGAAGCAGATGAATAATCAATTTTCCCCTAAAAATAGCATCTTTAACGCGCAGCTTTGTTGAGAGCATCGATAAAAACAAGGGAAAGACTAATCTGAAATTCCAAGAAACATACGTAGAATCAAAACATCACAGTAAGCACAACCTTTCGATTCCACGAGGAATATTCGGCGAGTCCGTCATAGAAGCAGCGGAAGCCCCATCAAGATCGCACCTTCCCTCCGAACTCCGAGTACCAAAGAGACAAAACAGAATCAGAAACCGTGTGCGAGCCGATGGCGTGGTGACGGCGTTGTCTGCAGCGTGCTTCCTTTAACTGGACAAAGCAGAGACTGACACGGAAAGAAAGAGAGGAACAGGAAAGATTTGGCTGACAATTGGGCCCACATACTCCACAGGGCCCCACCTTCAAATGGTGAGCAGCCAGATAATAATGCCAAAATAATTATACGGCCGGTCCCACCAAAAATTATGTTTAAAACTTTATAATTGTGGCATCTCTCCTCCCAAAAATAAATAATTAGGCAAAATAATAATAGTAGTAATAATAATTAAGACTTCCTCATTAGGGCATTGATTTAACCAAGCGAAAAATATATAAATTTAGAAAAGAAACCAATGCCAAGTTGCCAACTCAACATTTAATGCTACACCAATATTCATTAATGTATGTGGTGTTGATTTTTAAAAATTAATACTAAAATAATTGTTATATTTAAAGTAGTGAGGACAAAATTAATCGGATAAAGGGGAAAAGGAAAAAAAAAAATTAGATTTTGAGTGTGCTCTTATTGTCAAAGTTAAATATCATAGAAAATCAAAAACAAAACGTATGTAAATGATCGTTCTAATAAATATTATAACTAAATAATGTAAAGCAAATAGCCGAATCATCCATTCAACAAGATGATGCTTAAAGGGTTGTTCTATTACTTGTGAACTAATCCAATATTGATAGTGCCAATTCACCAATCACCAGCACATTATTTATTCTCGAATTGATGGGTAGGTATGTCTGCATTTCAACTAATTTCCATTTTTCTAGTTCACGTTTGCTTATAATTAATAGTTTGATGAATAAACTACAATTATATTTTTAATCCAATTAATATAGATTTGTCATTATTTTATTGTAGTATTTTTGGTAACATGTTGGAATTGAAGAGAGTAGATGTAAGTCAACTTTAATTTGCATATAATTAAAGCCACTTTACTTCATTTATTTTTGTAACATTTTTTTATCAAGCTCGATTCTTAATTTCTTAGTTAGCGAAGTGCTATCAAAATCAATATAAGCATGTGGTCAGGTGGCTCATCACGGCTCGATCTCATTCGATTGGATTATTTAATTTTGAGAAGAAGATCGGATTATTACTATGTGTTAGTAGGACTATGATAATAATATGATTTTGTAACAATTTTGGAAGTTTAATTTTAACATCAAATTTATGAAATCTCACCCCCAACAAGGAGTCCAATTTTATTTTTGTTTTTTATGTATCACAAATATAGATTTAAAATCTAAGTAAATTATCTTTAAAGTTTTTTTTTAAAAAAATATATTTGTTTTATTATTAATATTTATTGTTTGGACCGGGCCAAGATGTTACTCTCAGGCCCCGCCCTTCTATGATAGATAAATATTGCTATTATTGTTTTTTTTTAATTTTTCCAACACTTTAAATTGTTACAATTTTGCTATGTTCATTCTTTTGCTTTGTTTATATAAAATAAGATCAGCTGTATAATTTATAAACAAGATTTGGTAGACAATTAATTCATAAGTCAATTAGAAGATCAGTTTCTTGGAGCGATACATTTCCAATTCAATTATAATTACTATAATACATCCTACAATTTATGAATTATTCAAAACATTTATCTAAAGCTTTTTAAAATTAAAGCCATTCTTTTGTTATATTAACCATTTTCGTGCTAACATCTGCCCCTTAAATCTAATCTCCAAATTAGTAATTGATGAAGGCCACTTGGCATTAAACAACTGAATGACTTCTCCATGATTTGATTTGAGAAGGGACCACGTCATTTGCATAAAAAAATCTAGCAAATCTAAAAGTCACTATTCCAAACTCAGGGGTATTATGCACCTCAAATCCTCAATAAAAAATGATTACCTTTATTAAAAAATAACAAAATAAATAAATGTAATTTGTCTTCTAATAGGAAGGTAATCAATGGAGATCACGTAATTGAAAAAGGTCCCTAATTTGATTAAGATGGTAGTCTCAAGTTAAGAAATTAACTATAGACTCTCATTTATTAACTCCTGACTATAGGTTATCGACTCTTGATTTCCGACTTGTATGTCTAACTTTTCCCTACTTTAATCAAATTAACCTTGACTGACAGGAATTAAAGTAACGAGCCAAGCCGTTATTTTATTAATGACACGAAAAGGTAGAAAATGTAATTATCTATTCTGAAATAAATAAACTGTAATGGTCATTTATTTCCATAAATGTGAGTTAAGAGCCTATAAGAGGTAGCCAACTCTGACAAGAAAAGATATGCACACATCATTTATATAAAAAAAAACTCTAACAGTGTTCATCTTCTCCACCCCATCTGAATTATAACTTGAATGTCGGAGTGACAATACCGAAAAACTCCCGACTATCTCTCTTTCCTTCCTTTTTCACAAAGAAAAAAACTAAGTTTTTTCAATCTAATCATTGGATGCTGTCTCGTGAGGTGTACGTCTTTTACTCAGGACTTGCCAAGTTCTCTAGTCAATCATGTTCACGTGTGGCAAAGGCGATTCGTTATACCCCAGCGCCTCCATCAACACGGTTTTGGACCAACACGAAGGAGATAAATCACGGATGACTACCATGTTCACATTCTAATCTTCACTGGTTAATTTCTCTAGCCTCTACGGGTTGCATGCCTTAGTTGTCCTGATTATTTTAATAAATTTTAACGTCAATTTTTCATGTGGATTAAAGAACACAGTTCGCATGCTTTTTACCACCATTGTTAGGCAGAAAGTAAGAGATCGTCCGAAAAAACGACTTTATTTTATCTCCAATAGTAGCAATTTGGATGACTTGTCATGGAAGAAAATGTGCCAAAAGGGGCGGAAGTTGATGGCATTTCCACTTCGAACAAAAATAATGTCCACTCTCTTTAAGATACTCCTGTCTCGTTGGTCCCCCGCCGCAGCAAGCTCGATTTTGTTGCTCAGGAGACCAAAGATTGGAGACATCACAGGTGAGAGAGATTCCAGCAGGTAATCTTGTGATAAACCCATCACTAGGTCACCTGACAAATCTTACCCCGAGTTGTTGGCAGTATGAAAGGAAAGCCACAGAGGTTTGGTCGGCGTTCTTGTTACCTGGGAGTTGCAGGTGTGGAAGCAGGAAGGCAAGAGGAGGAATGAGAGAATATCTCTGTGCCTACGACGAAAAGCAATAAAAATTCATTTTTGATCACCTGTCGCGAGCTCTAATAAATGATACTCGGTGGAAAGTTGTGACTTGTGAGGCCAGTACGGGGAGAGAGAACAGGTGGAAAGGCGGAGAATCAAGGACCAGATGCGGACAAATTTCCAGTCATTGTTGTTCTTAGAAGATTGTTCGTTCTTGTGAGAGAATTTTATTTCATCTCGGATCTCTCTCTCTCTCTTCCTTTTTAGGACCAGGGGATTGATGTCTTTCGATCAACGGCTGTGTTCCTTGCCAATGGGTAACACCAGATGCCTAGGTCTTCTCTCCCTTAGCGCATTTTGGTCCCAAAGATTCGACCTTTGGTCGTGAGTGTGCTGGTTTTGGCGGCGGCGCTGTAGCCCCTTCGCTTGGCTTGTGGTGTGTCTCTTGGATAGCCACTGGAACTCAAACAGTCTAACGAGAAGACCCTTGGAATTTGGTGTTCTTCCATAGGGGGAGGCCCACGGCGTCTCCGATTTTTGAGCTTAATTCCACGCGCTGACGCTGAATCCGCTACAGCGATTTTGGCAAGATGGGGGGTTCATCGGTCAACATTTTCACTCTCTTTCTCCAGATTTGGGTCTGTGCTGAGAATTTTGCGCGTTTGGCCATTTTCTTTTTGCTATTACTATGATCTATTCGCAAAGTCTTGCTGGGAGAATATTTCTTAGATAACTTCTTGTATTAGAAAAACTAAAGAGGTGATTTAAATTAGACTCAAGGATAGGTTGTGTGCTTGTTGGATTGCCCCAAATTCACCAATATGATGTTCGGCACCACTTCTGCTGTTGAATGAAATGTTCATATCATTTCATCATTCAGATGATGGAGCCTCCTGCTAATGGGTCTGTGTAGTCAACTTTGGAGTCAAATAAAAGAGGATTTTAGCATCTTTAATTGTCCTCCTTATGGGAGTTTATTTGAACTAGCAAAGCCTCTGTTTGTTTCTACAGTATTGTCTTTGTTCCTTCACTTGATCACTGAAGTATCACTTAGTTCTTCTGCTTTGGATAATGATGAGCACCTGATTTTTATTATTTATTTTACAATTTTTTCCACATATGGTACTGTCTCTTGCAACGCAAATTCCAGTTAGTATTCTCATTGTGTGAAGTATGTTTCTACTTCCAGTTTGAGATAGTATCTTAGGTTTTATCCTTTGTTTTTCGTAGATGGTGTGATGCTGTCTGGTTGGGTATCTCCGTGACTGGAAATTCTGAGGCTTTCTTCTGTTTGCAATATAGGTGAGTCTCGTCTTATTGGTGCTGAAGCTCGAGGCTTGATTCAGTTTTGAGGAAAGTACTTCCTTCTCCTCAGCCTGGTTTGGGCTATTCTCAATTGCTAAATGCTGCAGTGCATTTAGACTCTTTGCATATATTACTTGCTGCAATCACATCAAAGTGGCTGAAGTCAGTAGCTCAGTTAATTGGTAATTCCTTTTCTGATTTTTTTAGCTGAATTCCATAGACATGGCATTCATTATACAGCATCATTATTCAAATTCAGTTTTCCTTGCTACTACTAGCTAAGTTTAGCTTGGCTGTCTATTGGTCTATGTATGGTTTCCAAATTCCTTCTCATATAATTACTATGTTTCACCTATGGTGAAAAGTGTTCCATTCTTTCAATTTTTCTTTCATGTACGGTTATAAGTTTAGAGATCCTTTTTCAGTAGTGTCATAAATGGATTCTGCATTTGTACATTGCTGTGAACATCGTATTATTTCAAACATGTACAGGTACCATTGGGGCCAGTTATTGGTATCATAAATGTTGTACTATCAATTAATAAGGAGTTAAGCTGGAGGCATAAATGTTGTACTCTAAGGTAGAACTTAGGATGGATCTATTTTCTTTCATAAAGTGCTATAGTTTTTGATGATAGAGTGCATAATATTGACTTATGCATAAATGTTAGTGGCTATAGTTAACTTATGCATAAAGTGCTGGAAAAATTAATTTTTGATGATAGAGGAGGCGTTATTATTCAATTGGTAGTTCAATTTTGTGTGCCAAATGCTAAGACCCGAGAAAATAATTATAAAGAATAATATTGGCTTCTGAACTCTGAACTGATATTGACATGTAGTGTTTGATTAGCATGTTAACTGTCTATGATTTCAACTGTTTGCCGTTTCGTCAAGAGAAGTTCTGACTTGAATACCTTTGTCATTGTTTTCCTATTATTCTTTGTTGACTAGTTTTAGAACCTGCAGGAATGGGTGCAAAAGTGCAGACTAAAAATTACCTTCCGATATATTGTTCAACGCATGATTTCATGGAGAATCCAACAAGTAGTTGGTCCAGTTACTGTCAGGACAAGAGGTTAAGTGAGCACATCTTCAACACTTACATAGCAAGGCTTGTGAATGGATGCTCAGAACAAGATAAAGAAATGTTAAAACGAACAATGCTTGAGCATGAAACTATATTCAGAAAGCAGGTAAAGAGAGTGCAGTCCAGAAGATTTTGAGAAAAAATAATAAAGCCGCTCTATAAGTTGATATTCCATTCTCCCTGTTTCCTGCAGTTAAATGACTTTATTGGTTATACTCTATTGGACCATTCAGAATCTTTTAAAAAATAAATTATGTCCATGAAATTAAGTAGTTATGTTATGAAACTTTCATGTTCAAGACTTAAAGTAATTTTGTATTTTTAAATTTGGTTTATTTGGATCCCTGAAGCTTTAGCGTTCTAGAAACCATAAATCCATGGCACATGGCCAAGTAATTATTCGACCTTGTATAAGATTTATTGGCCTATAGAAGGAGAAAAAGTTAAAAACAAAACAAAACAAATCCTCTTGTTATGTGAACAAGTGATTATAGTGCATGTTTTAATTGCATTCTTTCCAAGCTTTCCGAATTAAGTAAAATCTGTAACTCTGGTTCAATCTCCTTTCTTCTTTATTTCTTAGTGGTACCATGATCTAACAGAAGGATGTGAAAAGGATATGATCCCGACTATTCTTGTTTGTATGGGAGGCGTCAATTTTATCTGTAGAATGATTTCAAGAACAAGGAAATCCTCCTCGATGATTTCTTAAACTAGTTGTTTACATTATAATTTCCTTTTCTATGTATCTTCTCAGAAATTGTTCCTCTAATGCATCTCACTTCCAATATAGCAATAGAAGCAGAGAAGCTGGTAAAATTGATTTTGTCTAAGGGAGTTGTGAATATGTCCATTTGTTGCCGAGGATATTTCCAATTGAACTTGTATAGTTTCCATGTTTGAACAATTTGGGTTCATTCTTATATTGGTTCTGTTATAGAATAATCTTATCTCAATATGTTTGTCGCTCAGAATCCTTTTTATTATTCAGTTGTATGTGTTTGGTAATCCACCCACTATTTACACGGTTTATGTATTGGATAATAAGAAAACTGTAGCCTGCCATTCAACCACCATAGATTATTGTCAGTCAATTCTTTATATATTGTATTGTTAACATTATTTGTAATAAATGTTGTGTCACTTTTTCTTTTTCAGATTTATGAACTCCATCGTCTTTATAGAATACAGAAGGATCTGATGCATGAGTCTCAAACTAGAAACTTTGATAGATCTCCAGTGCCAGAAGTATCATACTCAAGTTCTTTTTCATCTCAAAGACAACCTGAATATACAGAAACAATATCACAGATGTCTCACTTTCCTGTAGGAGTCACCAGCTGGGGAAATTTGGCTTGTGTAGTCAACGACAAGACCCACCCTAGTTCCAAAAGAGACGGCCATGTCCATTCTGATCAGATTCCATTTCCTGGTGGAGCTTCTCAAAAGGACACTGCGGTACTAAACTGTAAGCCTCGGAAAAGAACATTTGACTTCCAACTTCCAGCTGATATAGACATGGATACTGACAATAGAGATGGATTTCAGAAAGAGAATATTATTGAACCTACAAATGATACTACTATTCCAAAGAATGAAACTCTCCATCTACATCCTGATAATGGCAAGAAGCTCACTTTACAGAGTGATGAAGAAGTAAACCATCAGGTCTCAAATTTAACAAGACGGAATTGTAGATCAGCTTGTGTAATGGTCGACTTAAATAAACATTCAACAGAAATCTCTTGCGAAGCTCCAACAAACTCAGCATCTAACCAATTGTTTGACATGAAGCCTCACAACAAATTGAAACAAGGTTATCTGTCATCTTTGAGCTCAAAGACTAATTTCTTGGATAGGCTTGGAGATCAACATACTTCTTTGCGCAAGGATGTGTACTCAGAAGGAGATTGGCCCTTCTTCAATCATGAATCTGGTAATGTTCCAACCATTTGTGTTGGTACTTTGTCCTGATTAAGTAATTGTTAGACCAAGAAGTTATTGGTAAGTTGTCTAATTTAAAGATATATTAAGACTAACGATGGTCCTGCATAATTTTGACCATGCTCTCAGATTCTCTGACAAATTATCCACTGAATAAATTTGAAATGAAATCCAGTTCTATCTCTCTCTCTCTCTCTCTCTCTCTCTCTCTCTCCAAAAAGAGTAAGTTTGGAAATTATAAGACAGTCATACAAATTAAGCCACTTTATAAATTTATTATTTGTATTTGATATTCCTTGTTAAACAAAGTCATAGTCTTCTTATCATTTTGTTTTTGCTTCATTTTTGCTATTTTCATATTTAAAGTTCAATTGAAGTGTAGATCCTGCCTATAATACATGGCTTGTTCTTCCATTTCACCACATCTCTCTTTTCGATGTCAATGTTAAAAACAGGGGAAAAGGGGAACGCAGTGGATGACTTTTCTCAAGCCAATAACAACGAGCGAAATTTATCTGAAAGGTTACAGTTGAATTCAAATACATGCTGTGAAGGTTCTCCGTGTGATCAGCACAACCCTGAGACATGGTCTAGACACGAACTAAGTCCTGCAATTCTGACATCTCCGATATTTCCTTCAATACCTACAATCTCAACTTCCCAGGCTGACATAACCAGTTGTCCATCTTCATTTGCTTCGTCCTGGAGAAAATTTGCCACGAGCAAAAGCAACAAGTTAGTTACTGCTCATGCACCTCCATCCTTCAGGGTTTCATCATATCTTAATAATGAGAGCTTGAGTTCCAATGGAAATACCCAAATACCTATTACTATTGTCAAAAATGGCAAACCAGTAGAAGCATGACAACAAGTCTAGGAACTGCTAAAATAGTCCCTTACATCAATGTAATGGATCCTAATTCTGTTCCCCATCCATACGTTACATCTTGTAAGCTGGACCAGATTAATAATCACAAAGAAAATTGTCATGGTCATTTACCTGGAAGCCCGGAAGAGTTTCTCTGTAGCAGAGATTTGAAGACCTTGATAGACCTGAACTTAAATCAAGCGTTACCAAGTGGTATGGAAGATGTTAGTACACTCAAGCAGGATCAAACCTGTTATGATGTTTGTAATAAGTTCGCAGGTGGTTCATCTTGGCACAATATAGTATCACATGGGCATTCTAAGCTTATTTGCCAATCCAATGTCAATACCCCTAATATCGAGAGGAAAGGGGTAAAGGAGTTGGATTTATCTGCACACAACTTGCAGGAAGCCACATCAGCCTTGCAGTTTACATATCATAAAATTCAGGGAGACAGAGATTCTGAGAAAAATGGCAAAAGAATTATTGGCTTTCCTATTGATGGCGTGAATAAACAGTCCAGCATGCTTGCTTCTACTGCATATATGGAGAAACTTTTAGCTGACAAAACTAAGTTTACTGAAAATGACAACAGGAAATTCACAGATTTCTCCTGCAAAACAAAATTATTGAATTTGCAGAAGAAAATTCAAAATGGTGATTCGGCAACTGAAATTGGTGGTGAAATGAACAGTGCAAAGTTTAGGCCTCACATTAATCTGAATGCTGAGTTTTCATGTGCAAATGATTCTATACCTTCAGAACCAATATCTGAAGGAGAGTCAGTGGTTCAGTCATCACATTCCATATCTATTTTTGGAGCAAAAATTGTTTCTAGCACTGATCTTCAAACTTCCACTTGTAGGGCTGAAACTAACATTATGAATCAAGATGAACACATTTCATCAAACAAGAAAGATGACTCAGAGAAAAAGAATTTCTGTGATCAGCTAGTAAGATTTGCTGCTGAAAATTTAGTTGCCATCTCTGTGGATAGTAATGGCTGGCACAATGATTTTGGCTCTAACCTGTTATGTCTGCCCCAATTTGATACCTTGCGTTGGTTTGCAGAGGTTGCTTCGCATAGTTCAGAGAATCCTATGCTGGTGGATAATGGTAAAAATCAGTATGCTCGATCAATGGATGACGATAATAATTGTTATGGTGATCGTGATGATAATGCTGGTGGTGGCTTGGATCTGTTTGAGGCCATAACATTGGAACTCAAAGAAGTTAAGGTGGATCAACAATGTTGTAGAGCAAAAGAAAATGATGCCAAGGATGACAAAGAAAATGGGGAGGAAGTTAAAGGCCCAGCTTCAATGCTCTTCACAAAGCCTCGGCGAGGCCAGGGAAAAAAGAGGAGGCAGAGGAGGGACTTCCAAAAGGATGTCTTGCCAAGCCTTGCATCACTCTCAAGGCTTCAAGTTTCGGAGGATCTTCAAAGTATCTGGGGAATGATGAAAGCATCAGGTAGGCCTTGGCAAGTAAGTTCAACAAGGCGAAACACTGACCAAAACCCCCAAAGAAAAGGAAGAAGACAACAAAGGAGCATGGCGATTACAGTGGAGGAAGTTCAGGTCACCCCCCATCAACCATCGCCACTAGGTAATGCTGAAATAGGTGTTGATGGAAGCAGTATGTTTGGTTGGGGAAGGACGACCAGACGATGCCGAAGACCGAGATGTCTCCCTGGAAATCTCGTTGGTTCAATGGGTAACTAACTAGGAGCATCATTGCCATGCTTATTCTATAGAGGGGATCAGACTGGATTGTTTGTCGGATTAGCTTGTGCATTCAATAATAACTAACATTGCTTCATGAAACGGTGCAGAGAATGCGATTGAACTAAGGAATTAAAATTAGTTTGGTAGATTCAATGAGGTTGATACCATTGAGGTAAGTTGCTGATACATGAACAAAGAGATTTCTGAAACTGTTATCTCCTGTTTCCTTGAGCAATGATGCTCCCTGTAAACTGTTATCTTTACACTAGTGTCCAACTATATATATATATAAGAATTTATACAAGTATACTAAATTTGTTCTCTAAAATATATTTAATTTATCACTGGGATCAAATTTGTATTTAAATTAAAATAAAAAATCAAACATTTATTATACAAAATCAGTTTGTGAACAATGAATTAAGGCGCTTTGTAGTAAAAAGTGTTTGTAATGATTTACTCTGAGCACAAGGCATTTTATGCATGGAACAACAGCCACCTTACCAAAGCGGTCCATTTGTAATCACTTACCCTAACCATCCATCACAATCTGATCACCTATTTCATTTGAAACGCTAACTTAATTTGTTTTGTTAAATTATTGCATAAGGTAAGCTGTCAAGATCAATATGTTGAATGATCAGAGACAAGGATCAGACTCTCAAATTTATAGGGTTTGCAACTGACTACCCCTATCTATGGCCCAACATCATAATTTCTTAATGTTTGCATGATTTAGGGTACATATTCATACCTAGAATTTTCATGATCCCTAGCTTGTCTGATCAAACTAGAAGTTGAATCCTCTACCAAATGGCTATCATGGCCTCTGATTTTTCCATAGAAAGATATTACAGAGTCGTATGGAATCTTTCATCATCGCCATCAATTTAACTATCAAATTTGTCTAAACTCTTGCACAGGGCATTGATCAGGACAAACGATCTGAGAAATAATCAAGCTGGAAACGATGTTTTCAACAAACAGTAAGAACGAAGAGAGTCCAAAGCTATTCTTTTTGTTTGTTTTTGTTTACTTTGCCCATTGTCGATCTTGTCTGAAATCGGATGGATGACATTAAATCACACAGTACTGAGGTGAATCATAATTTGACCGAGTGAGGGCCTTTTGAATACGTGGCGTGTTGTCCTTCTGGCTCCTGTACACACTCGCACAAACTCCAACAGATCATTAGAAACCGGGCTAGGGAAGGAATCCCCGACTCTTGTACTCCAACGCTCAAGTCAATAAGGTGACCAAGAGGCGAATAAGAACTGTAAATGAACAGTATATGTGTGCGCGTACCTCCATCAGAAACCAAAGACCCTTATTTATATGGAGGCTTATCCCTTGGCACGTATATAGATGCGTTACCTGCCAAGGGTAAGCCGCCTCTGACACTCCGACACCTTACCTTATTTGGGCATGCCGTTTTTGTACTGGTGTCAGGGATGGTAGCTTTTATGATATGTTCCGTACAGTGTGTCATCTATGTCTCCTGACATTCTGATAGCCGGCTCGCTACGCACCAAAAAGGTTGGTGGAGCGCTATCCCTGGGAATATGCTGTCCATCTAAGCGAAGCTCCGGACCGTCCCGTCGTCTCCTCGAGGAGGACCGGTGCGCAGGCCCACCGACCAGGATGTCCGCTCAGTCCGATGAAATGCACTCGGGTTGTTCTAAGGTGACTGACGTGCTCTTGTAGCGTCGAGTCGGCTGAGCCAACGGGCGGGGCCACTCTGCTGATCCTTACTGGTTTTGGTTGCACTGACTGGGCCCGTAATCGGACAGTCTGACGGGCCCACGTCAACCGCCACGCTAGCCTCTATGGTAGCCGCTGTGTTGGTCGCTTTATTGACTGCACCCTAACTCTGTTGGTGGTCCTTCCCACCTTACCGCATCAATTGTCATTCTTACAAATATTGTTAGTATTTAAAGTCAATTATGAGATAATTGATAAGGAAACTTTTATATCATATTTCATTATAAAAGGTAAAGTTTATAGTTATTATATTTACTTTAGAACTGTGTCAGATAAATAAGTATAATAATGTTCTATGGAAGTAGGTTCTAGTCTAGAGTATACACACATACATAACACTACTCTTAACTATTCTTAGTCAAACATTAATATACGAAGACAATAATAATGCGTTGAAACTAGTATGTAAGTCAATTGATAACTCAATCTCACAAGTAATAGATATAAGATATCAAATTGACACATAAACATATATTAGAGAATATATACCGAATTGACCTACAATAAAAATGTTTCATGAATCGTTATATAAGTGTCATAAATATTCTTATAGTGTTTGTTGGTATGAATAGTCCTTAGATCCGAAGTCACTACGACTTCCTACATAAAGAGTTGTGTATTTTGGTATAGGCAAACGTTACCTGTAACAAAGTGGATTATAAATTTGATCACTAGTATGCAATAAGTTATGCAGAGGGATATGAGTGATGTAGATAGGATCTATCCCTTCCATATGACGAAATTGATATCTATGGGCCCCTTGATTAAGTAGGACACAAAATGTATGATTATGCTCA
>JBBPFP010039440.1:0-18316 GCA_037974795.1 Kaempferia galanga | reverse complement strand
TAAAAAATATTTATTCCTATTAAAAAGTTACTACTTTTAATATATTATTTAAAAAAAGTTGATGTTTAAGAGTATGGACATGGTTAGGAGACCTAAATGAATATATATGATTTAATTTTATATTATTCTGAGTCTTTTATGTCCATCAACATATTTTAACTTAAATCGATAAAAAATAACGAGTAGACCTGGAGATATATGAAATTAAATTTTATATTTTCGTCTTACACTTAAATATAAATTTTAAATAATATATTGAAAGTAATGATTTCATTAATATGAATTGACCTTTTAAAAGAAATTAAAAAAAAAAAATCCACAATCGGTTATGGATAAACAGTAATTTGAATTCATGGTTGCATTTTAGCAATAGACTAAAAAAGTTTAATTTGAATTTAAAAAATCACATTTTAATGTAGTGTGTTAAATTGATATTTAAAAATATAAAAATAATCAGGAGAACTATATGAAGATATAAGATCTGGTTACATGTCATTTTAAACTTTCTAGGTGTCTTAGCTGATTTTGACCAAACTTGGTAAAATTAGCTGATGAACCTAGAGAGAATGATATGAAATTAGATTTTATATGTTTGTTTAATTCTCATAATTATATTCATCTTCATAAATATCAATTTAAAATAATATATTAAGAGCAATAATTTTTAAATGTAAATTGATCTTAAAAAAATTAATATAGTGTAGCAATCGATTTAAGACCAAACGAGATGAACAGTAATCCGAATCAATTGCTTATCGATTAAAAAATATGATTTGAATTTACGAAATTATTATTTTTTTGTAGTGTGTCAAATTAATATTTAAGAGTACGGATATAATCAGGAGAGCTAAATGAACACATATGATTTAATTTTATATCATTCCAAGCTCTCTAAATCTATCAGCCGATTTTGATTATTTTTTGTCAAAATTGGCCGATAGACTAGAGGGTCCAAATGATATGAAACCAGTTCATATATATTCGTCTAATTTTTTTAATTATATTTATATTCTAAAATATCAATTATGCATAAAATATTAATAGTAATGATTTTTTAAATTGTAACAATTGATTAGGATAAATGAGCAACGGTAAAATAGATACAAGTACGCAATTGAGTAATTTTGAAATAGATACAAGTACGCAATTGAGTAATTTTGAAAGTTATCTATATGTGATTGGGTAAAAGAAGCTGAAAATAAATTGTATTTGTTTTGTATAAATAAGTCAGCTATGCTTAATCTAACCATATTTATTGTCACTAATTTTGTGTAGTTTTCACCCCATTGGTCTTGGTTCAGATAAGTTGGCTTTTAAAACCTATGAAATTGGAATTCCAATTTTATATTTCAAGTGAATTTCTTTATTTTTAATAAAGAAATAAGAGATTGAATTCTAATTATCAAAAATAGAATTCCACCAAAAATTATATTCCATTTTTCCATAGCTTTAATATTTGTAGAATCCATCATTCTAAGATAAAACCGGCAAATGAACTCATCCATTTTTTTATTATTGTTTGCTTAATACAATAGATCGATTAAAAACACATAAGGGATTATCTATCAGATTTATTACAACAGGACAAGCATACTCTCAAAAAAATCCTCCCGCTCCTAATAACTTGATGATCGCTTATAAATTGACCTCGTAATCTATCTCTCTTCACATAATTTAAGACGACCTGAGAGGACACATGAAAAGAACATAATCATTTTTTAATAATGATATGTATAAATCATTTGCATTGACAGGTTACTAAATTGTAGTCCACAATTTATTGTGGACAAAAATGCTTAAAATTAATTTTACTATACCATTTCATAGGAACACAAAAAATCTCAACTAAACTACCGTAACAAAATCTAAACCTGGGGAAAGAACAAAACTGTTATCTAAGTGATTCACAAATTGGATCTCTACGGAATGCACCAATCCCCAACTCTGCCAGTTGTGCTTCGTGCTAAAGTACTTCGATATATGCTAGAGGTGAGAGAACAGGAATTCAGAACATGTTCCAAAGTGCTCTCCAAAGTATTTTGAGAATGTGTCATTAGCTTGCTTGGCTCCTCAACTGAAGATCCATTTTTATGTTCATCGCTGACAATTCTGCTGCCAAATACTTGTACACGTGCGGCATCGCCACAGTTTCCATTCCTTTGCTGGTTTTGCAAGCTTGACATATATAGCTCTTGGGAGTTCTAGCAGGTGGGAGACCGTGGATTTCACGCGCCGACTTCTTTTGGGGTTGTATAATGGTGGCAGTGAGTACACTGCCACAGTAGGAACATACATCAGCTATGTGGTAGTCAGAGCTGGAATGGAGCCTGTCATGTAAAAGGTAGGCTGCTCCATGGGCAAGAACTGCATCGCGTTCCATTTCTCCAAACCGAATACCTCCACCTCGTTTCCTTCCTCCAATGGGTTGCCTGGTGATCTGATCCACAGTTCCTGTAGAGCGCACCTGAGTCATTAATACAAGTTAATCGAGTTAGACAGAAATATCACAAACTTTCACTAGATACAAGTGATAACTAATAGTCTATAATTTACTGGGTTTACATGCAGGGATAATTTACACAAGTAGAAGTAGCCTATAATTTCTTTTTCAAACCCAAATTTAGCAAATAAACAGGAAATGGACAAGGATCACCTGAAATTTGTCAGAAACCATGTGGCGGAGCCGCTGGTAATAAACAGGCCCCATAAAAATCTCACAAGTCAGCTCTGTTCCATAAACTCCACTGTACATTACCTCTACTCCATGGTAGTTGAAACCGTAAGCAGTCAGCATTGGACCTAGTTCATCAACCACTGAGCCAGATTTGAATGTCTTATCTTCATCTTCTTCGTTGCAATTTGATCTAGGGAAAGGAGTTGCATCAACAAATTTTCCATGCAGGCTTCCTCCCTGCAAAGGTTGGCAAAGAAATGTAAAATTTGATACCACTAAGACTTGCCATAGGATAAAAAAGATCCAAATGCAAGTTTGGAAACTGAAATGCCTAGTGCATTAGTGACCAGTTTTCTAATCAAAACCAGGTTTACTTAGATAAAACACACTTCTACTGTAATAAGCAAAAGAGTAAAACAACAAAGAACTAAAGAGTGACCTTAGCTCCAATTGACTCCAAAAGCATTCCAATAGTCATTCGTGAAGGAAATGCATGAGGATTAATTATTAAATCTGGTCGCATCCCTGTAACTGCAGAAAATGGCATGTCAACATCAGGCCATAGCTGAGAGCAAACACCCTTCTGCCCATGCCGGCTGCTAAACTTATCGCCAATAATAGGATATCTGGTGCGTCGAGTACGAATATTAACCTGGAAAGGTTAATTATTGCATTAAGCATTTTTACTCACCATTTGAAGCCTAAGCAAAAATTAACTAGCAGTGCACATAATGAACAATGCAAAAGGTTTTGTTCCAAAAGAATGTTAGTGTTGTTCATGCTCACTTGTATATTCATCCAAGAAATGTGGAAGAGATTGATTTCACAACTTGGTTTATGTTTTCTCATAATTTGCCATAAACATTAAGAATGAAATTTAGATGGCATTGATTTACATAAATTAAGGATCTTGCAGCTTGCAGCTTGCAATTTAGATGTGCCTAATTAACTTCCAAAACATTCACAATCTTATTGATCACCACTGTACATTATTATCCTTTATCAATATCACAGGCAAACCAGAAAATTAAAAAGACCTAAATCTGTGATTGTGATACATCAAAAAATTTCAATTTCACAAAACAAATCTGAAGATACATATTGTGTAAGAAATAGTGGCATAACAAGATGAATCAAACCTTTTGCAGGTAGTTCTTTGAGCCAGTACCATCAACAGAAACATAGTCAATGATGGCATCTTCTGAACCTTTCAAAAAAGTTGGTTTTGTTGTGCTTGTTAAGGTATTGTGTGTGCTATATAATGGCTCGCGTGGATGTACCATCTGCAAAAATGTGTTTGATGTTTTACTATTATAGCCAACAAGCATAGATCTATTACTTAAGTGAAATAACCTGTCCAACGTAAGGTAGGCCATCTGAGTCAATTGAAAACATCATGTTTCTATCAGTGTTGCTCCTAGCAAATATTTCTTGGATCCGGTCTGTCTCATGCTTCTTTGCCAAGTCAATTGACTCTGTCTGCACAAAAAAATAGTGGTGAATTATAGATGAAAAACATGCACAAAAAAAAAGTAACCAATCAAAGTTGAGCACAAGATTAATAAAGCAAAAGTCAATGATCATGCCATGCATATACAAGTCCACTCTCGAACACATGCACGAGTGGGAAAAAACTCAGGAAGAAAACTATTTTTATTGTAATATGAAACTTCTATAAGGCCTTCAGCATTTCCTCAATAGCAGTTGCAGGAAGCCAAGGCATCAGCTAAGGACAAAATAGATGGCAGAAGCTCTGCCAGACAAGACTAACTATTATACTAATAAAGACAGAGGACTAACTGTTATAGTAAGAATGGAACTGCTTTAAACTATAGCAATTATTTTTTGTGGAGTTTTATCAAGCTAAAGGGGGAATAATAGCTTTTTGTGTGTTTCAACCTAGACAATAGTTTCAACAGAGATTTTCCTTTCAGTTCTTTGCTTCTATTCCAGTATCATGCTACACTGATTTCACAACTTCAGATGAATGCTTCTATTCCTAGGATGCTTCCCTTTTCTCTAGGTGGAGATTGATAGACTATATTTGCTTGCAAGGACAGATTATTTAAGCAAAGAAAATTAAAAGGAAAGGAGGCCAAAAATGCAAGGGAAGAAGAAAAATGGTGTTCTTAATTAGAATGATCATTAACAGTTCTGTCATGAATTGAGTTTGTTATTGAGAGTCAAGAAAATCTGTAGTTAAGGTATCTGAATGCCTGCACAATCATCTCTGATGATAATCAAAGGGAAAGATCCGGAGATGGAATGATGGCATTAATGAGGGAAAGATAAAGAGATAATAAAAAACAAGAGTTGCTCCAACTTATTAGGTAGCTGCATTGTAGGATTCTTAAAAGCCTCGTGTTGTTGGATCTTCCGTATCCCCTATTTGTTTCTTCCTCAACCAAATGTATGACGAAGGCCCAAATGGCACAAAGGCATAATAGGTTGACTGATAATGATAAAAAGGGAAGGGACCACATATGAAGTCAACCTTGCTTTGACGGGGAAACAAGAAAAGGATAAATTTGCAAATAAAGCCTTAGAAGTGATTCCTATTCAATTTGAGAGGATCAATCTTGAGGGAAATAAATGTAAAATTTCCCTCCCACTTTTCTTTCCCTACATTTCTTCCAACAAAACAATGATTTATTGCCTTCCTATGCGTTCTCCTTTATTTATGTCCCTACTTTTTCTCCCAAAGGAAACACAAACTAAGATTTTCCTGATTCATGGGATAGACATGCACATGTGCTTACATGTTTTGGAGGGGCAGGCATGGTTCAGACAATGTATTAAAAAGATCCTAGAACCCAAACACGACCCAATTTTTTAACAAAAAAAATGGAACCTGGAACTTTTAGGACAGTCCAGGTCCGATTTGGAGTTTCTAGATTTTCAGGGTTCTGATTTCTTGGGGATTTTATAGATTTCTTCAGGGTATTTTACAATTGCAAAACGTAGGTAAATACAATATGTTTTGAGCTTCTTTATCACTTTATAAGTAAATAATAATATATTTGCATGTATTATGTAATAATAAATACCCAATCTGTTCGAGTGAGTTTTATATAAGAAAACGACCAGACCCTAAAACATAAATCTCACACCTGTGTCTGAAACCTGAAAAAAAAAAACTAAATTTCAGGTCAGGTCAGGTCAGGCCAGTTCACTTTCTTGGTTCAGACTGATTATTTCAATTTTTTACCTATCACTACTTCTCAATGACACAAGGGCATCAAAAACACATAAAAAACAAAACAAAAAAAACAACAGATAAAAATGATATGAACTTCAGTATACGCACAATCATTGCCAGAAAGAATAGTAGTAATTAACTTATAGAAAATACAACCAGTATATCACAATGCACACAAATAACATTAGCTTCATCTATCTTCATCAGAACTAGAAGGAATTATGTGAACATAAATATTATTACAAAAGCATGATTAAAGAAAACATTGTCCAATGCATTGAAAAATAATTTAATTATTTGAATATTACTAGTAATGTTGTTTGTATAAAGCTCAATAGGTAAGATTCAGGTCGCTAACCCTAAATAGTTAGACAAACATAGAGATAACAATGACATTAGTAAAGCAGCATTACATGGTTATATGTGAACCATGAAAATGAAAACACAGGTATTATAAGACAAACCTGGTAAATATGCCCACGACATAGCCCACGGTCCACAGACGACTTGTTCAAGATCATGGCATCTTCCATGTCATAACTGCAAATGGGAGGGGAAAGGAATAGCTAGAGCATTAGCTTACCAATAGAAAGATTACAACACATCAGAATTAATTTTATTGTACCCAGTGTAAGCTAAAACTGCAACAATTGCATTTGTGCCTGTTGGGAACTCATCCATGCAGTACTTAGTATATGAAGTAGTCCGAACGATTGGAGATTGAGGAGTCTGTGAAGGATATTTTGGATGTGTAAATATAAATGACAAGTTTGAAACAAGTCCATGTACATAGCAACAATTATATAATCTAATGGCTAACAGTTAAGAATAACAACATTGTCTTGATGCTATGATAGAAAGGGTTGTAGCCTTCTATAGATATGTCAAGATAGTTAGTTCATAAGAAAGGGTACAGCCTTCAATAGTTCATTAAGACAAAAAGGACACCAATATATATTTTTTCCTTCATATATTTATTTCGTTGCACAAGGTGTCTTATGGACCAAATCCAACCACAATATTCCATAAAATGGAAGCTTCAGTGAGAAAAATTACAGAAGAAGAATCTAACAAGTCGAACTAAAATATTAGTAATCAACATTAGTTAGGAAAGGTTATATGGACAAACCTGGAGATGATATGTCTTCAAATCTGCACGATATTGCAAAGCTTGGCCAGAAAACCCCATTGTTTGTTTGGCCATCTAATATGCAAAAAACATGAAATGAAGGTATAGTCCTAGTAGCATATTTATCAACAAACAAAAATTTAACATGGCATAAAACAAAGCCAACCTGGCACTGGTACATGTTTCGTGGGCTCTGATTGTGATCAGACCAGGGAGTGAGATTGGCAACAACACTAAGTATTCCTGTTGGGTGTATTTCTTCATGTGTCGCAGGAAAGAATTCTCTTCTTCCACCATCTCCACCATCAGGGCATCTTATTTCCATAAAAGCCTATAGAACATTTTGATCAGAAGGCTGACATCTAAAACCAAAGATCATTCTCAGGAATCTGCATAAGTAAATCATAGATCATATCCTTACCTGCTCAAACGGCCCAATAAGTTCAATATCATTGCCCCCATCATTGCCATGGGCAAGATTTCTAACCGGTCGAATAAATCTGGAAGGGTTAGTAAATAGGTATAATCCAGGATATGCCCCACCAAAACTTAAAGGTACATATCCGACTTCTAAATCTTCAGGAATCTGTAGTGATCATGACCCAGGTACAATTGTTAGAAATTGAATGGCGATAAAAGAATGAAATCCAAGAAGAAATACCCCTGATAAGGCAGAAAGCTTCAGGCTCCGGATATGTGCAACTGCTTCCTCTATTTGACAAGAAGTTATGGAACCTACAACACATCCATCCAAAAGAACATGAAGAACCTCAGGTGGGCCAGCACGCTCAAGCTTCGGAAGCAATGGTGTCATTCCAATCGCAACTAAGACAGAGAGTATCGACATTCTTATCTTGAGAGAGTCTTTAGTTTTTCCTTCTGAATCATAGCAAGATGAAATGCCTGAAGTAGGAAAACAAACATGCTAGATTATATAAAATTTTTAAGAAACCTAATAATCAGGCAACAACTTTGGGTGGATATTTTAACTGTGCAATATAAAAGATATACTAATCATGGTTTTCCAATAACTGATTATGTTTAGCATGCAATTATATGAAAACAGATACTGGAAAGATCATAAAAAAAAATAACCACAGTGACATTGATTGCTACTATTTTAATAAAATCTATTCTACAGAGAAACAAAGATAAGAGAAGGCAGTTTGCAAAGCCTTGAAATGTAGAAAACATAATTTACAATTTAAGTTATAGATTGTGAACTTACGGCAGGAACAAGTCATATGGTTCAGCAAGCCACAAGGCTCTCCATCAGGAGTATTGACAGGGCAAAGGAAGCCCCAAGACCTGTAACATCAGAGAGAAATTAATGAACATCTAGCAAATATGTATGCAATTTAAAATAGATAAAGTGAGATGACAAACTCTGGCAGCAATTTTCGTACACTCGTCGTACGCATTTTTGTGAAAGCAGTACCTCTATGTACAGAACGAAAATGAGATAGATAACGGAAGAAATTGAGCCTCTCTGCCATAATGGTCATTCCTTCTCTCTATATAACCAAAATAAGTAAAAGATCTATTAGAACTTTGAAGAAATTCAAACAAAACTAGAAAATGATAAGATTAATCAATTGTATGACCTTTAGCAGATATCAGCTGCTCAATTGGAAGAGAAACCAGAGTCGCAAAACAAAATCTAAATATACCACTTTATAACTAAAGAATTGATAATCACACGTTTCGTTCAAAGATAAACCAAACAAAAGCACCCCAAAAAAGGTCCAGAGAAAAGAAAGAACTACTAGATATCATTGACATAATACCTTCAACAGAACATTTAACTATTATTTATATTCAGCTTAGAAGATCAATGGATCCTCAATATTGTAAATAAATCGTGATACATCTTTTCTAAATGTGAATGTCGCTTAAAGGACATCCATTCAAAATGTGAATACCAAAGAACAGGAACACTCCAAGGAAGCTAGTTAATAAAGGCATGTTTCCTACCATGGGAAACAGGGAGGAAAGAAACAAGGTGCAGGAAAGGGGTAGTGGGCGTCACTTCCCCTCAATCTCCCATGGAGGCCACAAGGGGAGCGAAAGAAACCACTGTTTTGAGCAAATTATTTCCACCCAAATTGTGCCTTCCCTCCATTTCCTGTGAAGGCTTACAAGCGGAGAGAAGCAACTTGGGAAAGAATTTCTCTGTTTCGATGACAATTATTTTTGCACAATCTGATGAAAAGCAGTAACTTGGGAATACTTTGAATTCGTGTAAAAAAATCAAAATGATTATTTTTGCATGAGACTAATTCTTTTCGGTTTTTCTTATGTTTATATCAAATCAATTTTTAAAATCTAAACTTCTTCCCTCTCCTTTCCATCCAAAGAAAGATTTCTCTCCTCGCAGTTACTTCTCTCCATACGAAATACACCCTTAGTGTTCAATTGTAGAAACAAAAGCACTTAATGGTTCAGAGCTCGAAGAATCAAAATGACACATGCTTAAGTGACAATCTTACAGTAAGAGATTAATATTAACAAAATAAGTAGCATGCGGGAAGTAAAAAAGTGATCACCTGAGGCAAGTCTAGACCTGATTGCGTGCTCAATCTTCCAACTTTTATCATACTCTCAATGGCCCTCCCAATATGTGCAGAATTCTTGGTTAAAATCTTCTTCACCTGTGTTACTGTTTGTAGAATTACTAAAAGTTAGTCATAACCTACAACTATGAAGAGCTTAATTAACATCTTCAAGTACAAACATCATGGCGAAATGTTTAGAGTCAATGTAATGAAAACAAAGTACGAAGAGATAGCGCAATGAATCGATAAATGAAAATGAGACGTGTGCTAAACGAATATAGTTTAAAACCTTATGGGTGAAAATGTCTATCGAAATAGAGTTCACTTTTATTGTGATATATCATGGAGCAAAACAAAAGAATCTTTGAAAGATAAATTGCTCAAACTAGCCTAGACTTGACACTTTTCAAACATGATTTAGGTAGATCGATTTGATCTTTACTTAAATGATCTCAAATAATCATTCAAATCAAAACCAAAACTGGTATCTTGATTTATGTAATTTGATTTATTATTATTCTTAGTCAAGCTTGATGGTCCATTTGGGATTAATTCCAGCTACTATAGCAATGTAAATGGCTGACTAGCCACATAAACAAGAAAGAATTAAATAAAACCTAGACAACAAACTGCATTCATTAACTAGTCATCAAAATTAGACGAGGATCATGATTTTCAAATGTTTAGACTGGCTTTATTAACTATGCAAAAAAATGGGTGAGTTTCAACTACTTACCTTTTAAATAATAAACTATTTCAACCATTTAAACCTACAACAATATGTTATGGCCTAAGAAATTGAAAGATATCTATACCACTTTTTATATCAAAGGTTCTTTCCTTCTTTGCTAGCTCATCAAGAATCTGTTGTCTTGCCTTCCTCAACCACATTTGAAGTTTTTCCTACAAATAATGAATATCAAGGACATTAAGTCATCCGCAACATACAAAAAGTATATTTGTTAACTTTCTAAGAAAAAAGAGAAGTACACATTGATCAGTCAGGTGAGTCCATCAAGACATTCAAAGATACATAGCATGAGTAAAGGAATTGTTGATCCAAATAGCAATAGAAGAGTTGGATGTTAAATTTTATTTCCACCAAGCTTTGAGAACAGGAAAATGCATCGTACATGCACAATGTCCATTGGTAACAAGGCGTTGAGGTGGAACAAGATCATCCTCGCATAATATTCCCTCCTGCCAAGAATTTTGCATCCACCTTGGGTTTTGTCAATGTCATCACAGTTAACTGGATCAACATCCTCCCCCGTGGTTTATTCCAAACCCTCCACCTTACCCCATTCAAAACAAATTGTCATCTCCACAAGCTCTCCATAACCTTTTGATCGGATCCATCTAGTGTTGCTCTTTTGACATTGTTCCTCATCTCGATTTACACTCCTTGGACATATGGCCTAATTCAAATGTCACATATTAACACTAAGGATATTAGTTCCCAACAAATACTTGATACAAAAAATTCTCAACCAGTGTGATATTTAAAATCCTTTGGTTAACCTAATACATGATCTTTTTCCAATTACCTGAATTTTCAATCAGAGTCATAAGTGAAAGGGATAGAGGAAGACCAAAGAAAAATTAGTTAATATAGATAAACAATGATTAAATGATTTAACTACAACTAATAATATACTTTTTTATATGGCTCAATGGAGGGATAAAATCCTTGTATTATTGTAGTGTGTATCGGATCTTGAGTCATCATTGTATAAAAATCTTGTGATTACATCCATGATTTATCTGCTCAACAAAAGGAAAATATCTGAAATTCTAACTTGCCAAAACATTAAGATGGGAACCTAATAAACTAGTAAAGTTAAACCCCTCGTATAATACACAGCTGAATTATCTCAAATGGCTATGGAGAAAGCAAGCTCAACTTAGGGTCTTTCTCATTTTAAAAGTTTTATATAAGGGTAGAATATGTACACATTTAAGAAGATAGCTTAAGAAGGGCAGTGGTATCAGTTGAGTGACAGGCAAGAATCAATTGATTTGCTAACTCGTGCATACAAGGCAAAAATCATGACAACAGCAAACCAAATCATGTGTGGTGACCAAAAGAGAATATAACACAACAACAAAATATTGAAATAATAAAACAAGAGTTACTCCGTTAAATGTCTAAATACTCATTAATCTGGCATAAATTATGAATGCATAGACAGAATACCTTAAGAAAAATGGCTATCAAGTGTCCAGGCAACAGAACTTCCTGGTTTTGCAGTGTATCAGGATTATCAGGGGCAGCAGTTTGATCTACAAGTGCATAAAGTTTCTGCAGCATAAAACTGAAAGAGCAGAAGATTAAGCAGGATATTCAAGATAATCTCATGTACAAAATGACATAGATCAGAAAGACAGAATATATAAATATATATAGAAAAAGAGAGAGACAAAAAAGGGAGAGAGAAACCAATATGATTATATGAGATAAAAAGAACTAACATTAGCAAATTGAACTTGTCATAATTGTTCCCAAGATGAATAAAAATATATTCTCTAAGAACAGCTTCTGCGACCTACAAGACATAATATTACAGGTGTTGATCAAATAAAGTGTTGGTAAGAAGAATTCTTTTTTCATAAGGAAATAAAGCATATAACTTCACAAATCATGTCTATGGAGTTTAACTTACAGTTATATAATTCTCAGTTTCAAATCCATCCATGACAGATCTGAAGTACTCTCCTATAAATTAAAAATAGATATTACTGCAATGCACGATCAACATCAACAAAAGCACCAGATATCAAGGAATACCAATATGCTTCAAGCAATGATGGTGAGTAAAAAGCGACAAATCTCTGACTTCATCAAGAATAATTTGAGCCCTTTCACCAATAAGTTGAGTACCAACAGCACCTTTTTCTCTTTGGTATCTCTCATTATAATAACATGTCAAGCTCACAAAGATTTCGTGATCATTTGTGTCAATAAGAGCCTATAAAGACCATCTTACAATTAACCATGCAAACTAGAAAGCAAGAAAAAGAGAGAAACAGGATGGATTCAAATAGCAAAAGCATGCATTAAAAAGTTATTGACTAAACCAAGAGACAACCCACAGACTTAAAATGCATATCTGAGCATATAAATAATACTTTTTATGTAATCCACTAACAAGGTGAGTTCACATCAAATGACTTCACTATTTGCTCATTGAACTGAACTAGCAGTCAAACAATTTTTTTGGGGGGGAGTAGGAAGAAGATTCTTAAAGAAACCAGGAGGAAAAAAGAGTACAAGGACATGTGGTATACTAGAGAGTCCTTATATATTTTGGTGGATTTTTGAAATGCATGTTGGTAATGACCTTATCAGAGGTCTTTCTCATTCAACTATGATAAGAATTGACATTATATTCTCATTTACAAATAAGTACAGAACTTATGATCAAATTGCCATATGGTATGGAATTGGATTCGATAAACAATTATTTTTCTTTTACAAGATGTTCCTTTTAACTTTTTAAATTGCAGAAGATGTTTCCAATATGTTAATCATGTCCCCGAGAATTGCATTGATACTTTGGTCTATGTGCAACAATCAAAAGAATTAAAATTTACCTTTAGGCTTCAGTTGATGACGAAACTGCTGATGGACACATTCGGTTATACAGCAACCGAAATTTTTAAGATGATATTACTAAATGAAATGAATATATGAGTAAGTTTTGATAAATTCTAGATTGCTTTGACTCCAATCATATTTAAACTAAGGATCCAGATGGTAGCTCGATCTGCCTGTCTATGCTGCATTTGCAATTTAGCAACACACAAGTCATGGTATGGATAACTCAATGCACTTACTCCGCACAGATGTTGGATCTAAGCATATCCAGACTAGAAACGGTGGCAAACCATTGTCAAACAACCCCACCCAAATGATACACTGCATGTTCTTCTCTATGATGACAACATTAAACATGAGAATACACATAATTAATACTACAATTGTATGTTAAATAACTATACCTAAATGAAGCATAACAATAATGAAGGTTTCTCAAGACTGATAATAAAAAAATCCTAGAAAAGAACAACATCTCTTAAATGATTTACAGTGGGTCAGCAAACAGTCTTCATTTTATACTAAAATTAAGCAATTTAATGAACAAAAAAAATATAATTTCAAGTTTAGGATAAGGCACCTTCAAAATAATACCAACTGGAAGCAAAAACTCTCTTCCTCTTATCCTAGAAGGTTGTATAATACATTACATTTCGAAAATCCAGATGTTGAATGACTTGTGGAGCAAATTAAATATGAAATACTACCAGAATCCAAGTCTTGCACTTCCATTTTCAAGGTAGTATAACTTGAGAGTGACAGAAGATTGGTCTTCTCGAGTACATCTATAGGAAATAAGAATTTGATAAAATACAAAATTACATCAACAAACTTCTTCAGTGCATTAACAGAGGATAGTGCACGAAAAGCTATAATTTAAAGCTAAGTACATCATTATGATGCAAAAAAATTCCTAAATTCAAAAAAAAAACTAAGAGTTTTACATTCCAAACAGGCTAAAATGCCTAACACTCCTATACAACAAGCAAAGTTCAAGAAGAGTGGGAAAACAGTGATGGTGACTTACACACCACTTTGTGGAGAGCTAGAAAAAACATTTTATGCACTAGAGACCTATCAAGAGCAAATCAATAAAAAAAAAAGTAAATGCACCAAATGTTCATAGTACTTCAAGTTCTGGAAAAACCAAAATAGATTCAAAGAGTGTAACCAATGCATAGATAATCACCATATGATATTACAAAGATAACTTTGGACAACATATTCAGGTAACATATTTAATATCTTTATGCTAGGTAACATCCTGATTGTTAACTAGAGCTTATTAGTCTAAAAATATCAATTTAAGAGACATGGAGGGGAAATTTTAGTCTCCATTGCCTTAAACCCAAGGAATCCAATTATGCCCTTCTCTTCTCTTATTCGTGAGTGTCAACAGAAGATCACAAGCCTCACAAAATATTATTTCCATTATGGATATTTCAGCCCTTGAGTTGCTTGGTATGTTATCTTCTAGCTTGCAATAGCATTTCTCAGTTTGCATGATAGCCATAGTGATTCAGAACTAACTATCATAGTTTATATCACCTAAATGCAAGAAAAATGAAACAAAAAGTTGCTGTCTGAGAGTAGATCAATAATACTTCATAGCACCACAAAAAATAAACTATTTCAGAAAATTTAAACATGTATACACAAAAGAGTAGAACAAATGAAAGCACCTTATAACCATTGCTTTGTCACTGTACCCTGGTCCACGGTTATTCAATGATCTGCGCACCATGCTCAGCGGCTAAATCACAAGTTACATTTACATCAGCAAACTAAGAGAACAGTCAAAAGCAGAGAAATGAGAAAAGTAAAAGTTACAACAAGCATCTCACATAATTACGCTTTTGTATAATTAAAAGTCGTGCAAGTCGCTCCATTCCAGAGCAAATGAAATACCTAGGAAAGTATAAACAAATGTCAAATCTTTATTTTGTTTTAACATAAGAAACTTAATCATGCCCAAATTTGATTTATCTCAACTCAAGATTGAATTCATGTATCTATTGCATATAGCTGTGTCATGGTATGTGAGCAATATAATGTTCAACATTTCCAGGAAACAAAAAGGCTTATTTCTCAACCAAAAAAAGTCATTATCTGGATATCAAATAAGTCTAATGAAATACAAGGAGAGAATGTAGCCAGTGATTGAAAAGGTCACCTACCCACCCATTTCTGTTGCCTCCTCTTTGTGGAAAACGAGCTTTGGAGGGTCAGCACCTCTCAGGTGGCAGAGTTTTGACTGAAAACATTTTAAAAAATGTTGAATGACAAGAAGAAAGAAAAACAAAACAATCATTATACGGAACCAAACAAGTACTTAATAGACTGAAAAGACAAAAATGCAATTATCTAAGATGTTCCTTAATGTAGTAGTCAATTTATACATTATAACGATGGCCAGGAACATATATACGCAAGAGTCCAGTAGTTATGGAGATGTTGAAAATTTTCATGAAGCAACTTACCTTCTATCAGCAATATTTCATAAATTATGCATAGAAATGCCTAAAATGGTCTTACGGTGTAATCCATCAATAGCCTATTTCAAAAGAAATATTTTACAACCAAATATTATTATTTCATGAACAATGCAACTTATAAACATCAGAAAGCAGACATTGCAGTTGATTGGAATAATTCAAAACATGGCACCTATGTGTTTCCCTTGAATGACTGACCATTACAACCCACTACAACATCCTTGCATTTTTCCTGTACTTGGAGAATGCAGCTAAAAATCTACCACTTAATAATTTAACCCCATGGGATTTTTTCAGTCTGCATGATTCTAAGGTCTCAAACCCATGTCTTATCAATGCAGTACCTGAATTTCCTTGCATCCCTCTCAAACTAGACTAACAAATAAACTTTAATTGCACAAGCAGAAAATACAAATATGATCCAGAAATAACCATTAGCAAGTTCTAGCATGTGTTATGTTACCTTATATACAAGAAGTTGTATCAACTCTCTTCTATTGACAGTTGAAAACCTCAAAGACTTACTTTCTCAGAGGGGACGTATTATAATATTACATCTAGTAACATAGAAAATTAACAAGGAAATATAAAAAAAGAAAACACAGAACGGTGAATCATGGTACCTTCAGCATTATTGGAAGATATCCGAAGTTGATAGAATCTCTAACAATGACTCCATCATCATACTGACAGCACAATAACGCTTTGAAATATCCTTTATAAGTTGTTCTGGCTTGCCTACACTGTTTTTTGTAAGATATGTCAGAATCACTCCCAAAATAAATCAACATACTAAAGATTCAATTTTTCAAACAGGAACACCAACCTCATGGGGATACAAGGGTTCGTTTAGCCGTCCTTCTTTTGTTGGAGGAAGTAACTGCGGATTCTCTACGGAAAGTATTCAAGTAGTTAAGGAAAAAAATAGATAATCAAAACGATAGAGTAAGATAGGGACCGACTGTAACGAAACAATATAAACAAATAAAGTAAATAACTAAAAAAACTGTATAAAGGATATTTCTGAGCTTGACTCCAGTTATACGGTCGACGATTTCTATGGGGCGTATTCCAAAAAATATCTTTTCGAGACCCTCATCGATAAAGTAATCAAAGGACTCAACGTGCGGACGGAAGAGATCTCGCAACGCCTCGTAGTCGGGCTTTGACTTCGATCCCATTACGGACAGCAGCAAGCGGAAGGGAAGAGAGAAGAACGACTTCGATATCCACGGTAACGGCGGCCGGCGTGTCCGATATCCACAGTGCGGTAACGGCGGCCGGCGTGTCCACAGCACCGGCGATTTGCGTGCGAGAAAGCACCGGCTATTTGCGTGCGAGAGAGGCGGCGTAATAGGGTGCGGCGGCGGCGATCGGGTGACGAGGAGAAGAGGGGATCGGGGAGATAAATTAGACGTAGGTTATTTTATTTAAATCTAACCGGATAAATGGAATCACTTAAATAGACATTTTGTGCTTAACTCTAACCGGCGAATCAATCAACTAATAAAACATCTCCTAAAATTATATAATAGATTAAATCTGAAAATTTCTTAAAAATTTTTATATCACTAATTCTCAAATAATAATTACTATTTAATTATTATTTATTACCGTATCTAATACGGATTTTAAAAAATAAATAATATAAAATAAAAAAAAATAAAAATGAGGAATTAATGACAGGTGGTACAAATAAAATACTTTTTATTATAAAAAATAATCTTTTATATTTAATTGAAATAATATATATACATGAGAAGTGTCTAGATAGTCTGCATTAAAGTTTAAATTTTTAAATAGTTGCGGCTCTTTATCGAACCAGAAGTAAATTTTTAAAATTATAAAACAGTAGACATAATTTTAAAATTATGAAAATCATTACACATTTTCCATTTTATTTTTCATTAAATAGATGAATGAAATTAATTTTTATTTAAAAATTAATCGGTTGATATTTAATATTAATCAAATTAATTTTTTACTATATCAACATTTTAAATAAATAAACCGATTGATAATGAAAATCAATTGAATTGATTTACCTCTTTATTAAATTAATTTTAAATAAAATTGATTGATAAAATAAATAATTTTAGATTGACATAAAATTAATTTCTATATATTTTGCTAGTCTATTCACGTTCTCAAACATTAATTTTACTTAATATATATATAATAGTAATTTTTTTAATACGAATTAGGAGTAAATAATAAAATAAATATAAATTTTAATAATTTTAAAATTAACAAGTAGTAATTTTAGAATTCCTCTATGGTTTTGTAAGAAGCGAATCGTTTCTTTAGATCGGGAGGGATAATGAATTAATAATTTTGAGCAAAATTTATTAATATTTTAAATATTCACATAATTTTAAAATGTAAAATGAGGAGAGTGGAAATGTATTCTATTTTGAAATATGGTATTTAAAAAAAAACAAAAAATTAGTTAAAAGAGTTCTTCCTTAGGTATGGGTCCACCTTTATTAGTAAATTATATATATATATAGAGTTTCGATAGGCTGCGGACCTGTTTTTGCGGAACGCTACAGACGTCACATTTTTTCCTCTCTCTGCGCGAAGCCTTCCTCTCTCTCTACGCGAAGCCGCTGCCTCCGCCCGTTAGCTTTTCTCCTTGTCGTCCTCGACGACGGCGAGCTCGCCTG
>JBBPFP010038347.1:0-18328 GCA_037974795.1 Kaempferia galanga | reverse complement strand
GGATACATCCGAGGAAAGGCTAAGTATCCGTCGACTTGAAAGTACACGAACTCAAAAGTGTTGAATCGGGTGGACCAACTAAAAGGGATGAACAACTTGTAATTTGAAATTTGAAGTCTCTTACTTTCTAATTAACAAGGACACATTTAATTAATTAGAAAATAAATAATATAAAATTAAAAGGGACTCAGAATTTACTTAGTGACAACTTGAATGGTTGTTAATCAAAGACAATAAAATTATCTTAAGAAAATTCTTTCTTCAACCGAGATGGAGAACCTCCTACAGTGGTTAAACTATCAAAAAGAAAATACAAAAGTTATAATACCGGTGTATCCATATATTTAAATCTAAAATTTAAATTATATAACATTTTTAATTAGGCAAATGCTACCAGATAATTTTTTTCATTTTTGATAGATTTACAAAGTCCTAAACTCTAACCCCTTAGTAAATTTATGTATTCATTTTAAATTAAAAAAATGCCTACACAATATTTTTGATTAAAATTTTTGTATGGTTATATTTATTTGCATTTATTTTTAAAAAAATAATTTACTCATAAAATTACAAACTTTATATTACAATTTCTATTTTTTTATTTTTTAAAAAAATAAGATTATATATATATTAAGATTTATATTTTTAATAATTTTTGAAATTCGCAATTTATATAGCAATTTTTAAAAATAAATCGTTTTTATTATGTTTAAAATTTTATATTTTTAAAATATTTTTTACAAAACAATAACTCGTGTAGTTTTTATTAGATGTGTAACACAGCTGAGAGGATGAAAAAAAAATGCACGCTTTCCTTTCGTGCAAATATTAAAATTCAAATTAGTATGCAACAAAAATAGTTTTAAAAAAAAATAAACAAACATAAAAACACAGCCACAAACGAATCAATTTTATGTGGTTCGACAACTAGTTAGCTAGACATCTCAAATTTGTAGCAATGATTGTTTGCCACAACTAGTAAAACATCATACTGAACCAGCAAAGATTGTTTGCCACAAATCTTTCTCTTTTTGCCATCAAAAATAGCTCAAAAGTTCCACAGCAACGAGAAGAGATGGAAAAGACTGAGATTACACATTGACTTGGTCACAATTTTTTGCCATCGAATCTAACAAGTTCCAGAGCAACCATAGCAGTTGCATGTCATCATTGACACAACTGCAGGTATAATGACGATTAAAGCAAAGCTACCAGTAACCAAGAAAATAGAGAAAACCCATGCGCTCCTTTTGCAGCCTTGATGCTGATTCCAATGATTTCTTTTGGTTGCTAATGGAGACAAAATAAAATTTCTAGTAGTCAATATGTAGTAGATAGACGCATCACAAATCATCCTCTCTCATATCTGTCCTCCTCCTCGCCTGTAATGTGAGGCGAGCATCCCTCTCTCTTTCAAATTCTCTAATATCAGTTCTCTCTAAGAAGGAAACCTTGTCCAGATACTGATTTGAGCTCTTCTTGTAGGCATCTAGCTCCTCTTCCAAACCCTTGTTCTCATCCTTAAACTCATTCCAATCCTTTTTGGTTTTATCAAGGACACTGAGCTTAGTTTTTTTCTTTATCTGCTCTAGAACAGTGTCCAATGCGGTTGGAGGAGTGCTAGATGTTCTAGCCTTCTCAGATGCCTCCTTGGAGTCAGCACCAACTAATTTCTTAACCTCGATTTCCTCACCAGCAAAGTCCCGGACCTCAGTGATCTAGTGGAAGAGAAACGACATGTTATAAACTGACAGAGATTTTAGGAAGCCATTGTTTGCAGTTACTCACATATTTATTTAATTATCAGTTTCAATAAGAGCATAAAAAACCTTTCAATTGATATTAATTCTCTACATCTGTTTTCTATTTAAAGGATCAATTTCCACAAAATTTTATGGAAATATGGAGACAATTTTGCACATAACAAAAGTCAACCAAGTGATTAAACATATAGTCAAAATAATTCCAACAACAAAATTCTTATAAAACATAAAATTTAATAAACAAGAAGGTCAAGAGGTGAAAGGTGTGTCCTAAGGAGAAATTCAGCCATTGCATAGGTTTGATTCGGCCCTGCACCCTAAGATACAATCAAAGTCGTTCATCTACTGACAATGGAGTAAGATACCAGGCAGCAGTCCCTAACACTCCTAAGCAACTCAAACAAAATAATAAAATAAATGTTTTTTATGCCCTACAAGTTGATCTATCCCTGAGCTCACTCTGCGATGAACCACACACACACACACAAATCTTATTGAACCACATTATACTCTGTTATTAACATCATGCGCATTAAGTATTTATTTATTTCTACTACATATTTATCACTTTGATCATCAGACACATATATTTGTTATTTAACGATTACATTTTTGTAAATTACAAAGATAATAAATCAGGTATCCACTTAGCTTCTCACCCTCCAGCCCAGTCAACCCATCACATTCCAACATTGAATATCAAAGTAGTTGCTTAAGGACTTGAATTCACAGTCAAAGTGCAATGATCAGTTATCGACCCACTTTTGATAGAGATTTCACTTCTTGGAAAACATAGAAGACCTACTGCCAGATATTTCAATATGGTGGTAGCAAAAAAAAAAAAGAGCTACAAACCGCCAATAGAAAAATTTAGACCATATTAATATAAAGAGATGGATGAAGAAGCAAAAGGGTCGATGACCAATGGAAAAGCAAGTTATGAATCAATATATGACCTTCCAAAAGAGACATTCAATAAAGTAAGGAAATACAATAGTGACAAGGATTTTTTCGGATAAGATTATTAATGTACATTAAAAGGGACATGTGAGTCAAAGCTAACCAAGCGAAATCTCTTAAGCACACAACTTAATACATCCAAGATGGAGAATGATGAGGCTGTAGGTTAAATACATTAAGATTCAAGTAGTTAGAAAATGTGCTAATGTCTAAGTTGAGGTCACTGACTGACATGTTAGGAATGCAATTAATGGATTTTCAAGAAACTTATTTAATGTCTAAGAATTTAGGAGCAAGCACATTGGAGGAAGTGTTTACAAATATGGAGCCTCATGAGGCCAAGCCCATTGAAGAAAGATCAAATAAGAAAAAGGGGATTGCATTTATTGCTAACGTAGGCGCATCATCTTCATTGGACGCTAGTCTACTAGTTGATATGGCAAAGGATTAGCTTAGATCAGTATTTGACAAATTGTAACAAATGTGCAGGTGCAGAGATCACACGATGGTAAAAAGTCTCGACAAATCAAGGTCAACCAAATATCTGGCAAGAGGAATTCCGAGCAGATAAGTAAGTTTGTTCAGATGTTTGGAAAGACAAGTAAAGTTGATCGGATGCTTGACAATAAAAAGCCCCAATGGGTCAAGATTAATCGAATGCATAGCAAAAAAGGAAGACCTCAACAACTGTCCTAGAGAAGGTTATTCGTTAGGCTTGATAGATTTCTTGTGTAAAGCTAAATGTGAGTGCATATGTATATTGGGACAATCAAAGGCTAGATTAGACTCGGATCAAAGTCTTAGAAATGGCTTAGTCAATGCTCCAATGGACTAAAACCTATTTTGCAATGGATTGATACTTGACTAGACTTATTGGGCAATTGGCCCACAATCAATGGAATAGAAGCTCACTCTTTACTCCTATCTTTGTGCCATTCAACTAAGCAATCAGCTAATAATCGCCAGCAACCAGTCGACTAATGCTAAGGAGCAATGATCTATGATAGAAAAGAAGTTTCTAGAGGTAACTTGAAGGATTAGGTGAAGGCCGTAAATAGAGGGCGTGTTGACTACAAAATGTACATCAATTCATAGTAAAGATACTTTGCTAAATTGCTTACTCTCCAAGCTCTCTCTTTTGTAATTCTTTTACTTTCGTGTACAAAGTTCAGGAGTGAAAGCACTCTTAAGTAATAGTTTTCTCACATAAAATTTTATCTTTATCTTTTAAGGTGAGTTGAGTAAAGCTCCAACTAATGTGAGTCTTACCCTGCATTGCAAATGGTTATATTTCCACGACTCGAGAGGGCATCTAGAAGCTATTCATTATATCATATTGTAATTGTTGACTAAATGGTATCTAGCAACGATGGTAGCTTACCCAAGATGATCTTCGTAAATTAGAGTAAGTCAAGCACAATTAATGGTGTCGTGGGTGGAGAGTATCGATTCCGAGGGTTTCTTGATTAAGGGTGAATCTAGATCAAGGCTTATCTTGACTAGTGTCGACTCCAGTTTAAGCACTTAGAAGCTCTTTGCTGTGAGGATTCTAGACACATAACTCATTCTTATATAAGATTACCCACTGGCTCACTTAAAGGGATAGTTTAGTCAATTCATTCAAGTGTGACACATCGGATGTGTCAAAGGTGGTGTAAGATACTGAATTTTCATTTAATTTCCCTACATTTTAAAATTTATATATTCATTTATTTACTTATTTTATTTTTACATATATTAATATTATTATAATTAGCACAATAAAATGAACTAGATCTAAATTTGATTTGGGTGTTGAGTCAAGTCAAAATGGGTTCGAATTGAACCCGTCAAGTAGACATGGTGATTAGGGTCACATAGGTTCAAACTAAAGTTAATTTGGATTTATTTGTGCCAATTTATGACCGAAACCAAATTTTTAAGTTGGGATAGCCCAGTTCAATCCTGTTGAGCTATTTAGAAATTTTTCTGAGTTATATTCTTTATTCTCTCTCTCTTTTGTCCCACGTTCTCACTCCCTCACGCACAATCATTGTAAGTTCGCAACAAACCCTCACATCTGCAATGAGCGACACCACCCACCTCTTCCTTCCTCCTTCCCCTTCCTTATCTTCCTTTTCCTCCTCTTGCAGCAACAACCTCTCCTCTTCCAACAGCTGCTCCCTGCTTAGCTGCCAAACGCCCCACCTTTCGCCTCTCACATGCACAGATTTCTCTTCTCCATCTCATTCCCAACTGATCACCACCTTGGCTGCTCCTCACCTCAGACAGCAGAAGCCATCCACCAGACTAGTACTATCTCTTCACACCTCACCTCACCGTCTCACGTAGATACAGTTTTCTCTTCTCCATCCAATCACAGTGATAAGTTCAGGTTGCCTCTCTGATAAATAGTGCTATCTTTTATGTGTTGTTTCTTTGTCCATGCTTAAATACTAACTCTCAAGGTTGCTGATGAACCACCTACCTGATCTCTAAACACAAGCTGCTCTGCTGAAAAATGATACAAAGATGTTCAAATCATGAGATTGCAAGAGTATTCAGCATCCCCATCTATGGATTTTGGTCGCAGAGATCACTAACAACATTAATTGTTTCCAGGGAGTGTATAAGGTGAGGATTTGTTAGTTCTTTTTGTGGCAGCAGGTGAAAGGATATTTCCAGCAGCCCATCTGTCACTTGGTGAGGATTTTGGAGGTGTTTTAGGGCATTTTGTCGAGTCCAATTTGTGCCGGATTGGAGGATCATCGATTGAGATACAAATGTGAATGAAGCATGTTGATTTGTTGACGCTCGGAGTTTTTTTTACTATACATAGATGTGGGTAAATTCTATCATTTAACTCACTGCATAATTTATTGTGCATGAATAAATAGATAAAATGATTACTCGTGTGCTTGTATAACTGTTTTTAAAAAAAAAGGATTAAAAATAGTGGAATGAGTTTTAAGATTAAGTAATTAATCTATTAGGTGTTGAATAATTGCCACTTTTCATGAGTTGTTTTAAAAATTAAAATAGATGCTTTAATTTACTCTTCTCTTGATGCTTAACCCTTATAATTGCTCACCTTTTATACTACTTATTGATTTAGATATGAAACTTGTATTTTATGTTTTATAGCTGATACATAACAACCACATATTAATATATAGTAAATTAGCATAACTGGTAATAAAAGAGTAATTCATTTAGGCTGGTCATTTAGACTAACTAATAACAGATAAACTCTGAGCACAATTAATATGATGTAAAAATATATAGTAAAGCAATAATAATTTAAAATGAAAAAAAAAGTGAAAAGTCTAGCCCTATACCAGAGTATGTTATCGCCCACAAGAGAATGTGGTAGCGAGAGGTCGCACGCGGTCATGATTTATTTGCACAAGGGCACTATATTATTGTATATCATTGATGAAGGCTGTAACCCCATACATTAGCTAACATTATTGTATTTTGAAGATATTGATTGTAATTATTTACTTTTTAGTGGATTAGAAATATTAAAAAGCAAAAACTGTAAGTAGTCTTATACTAGAGTACCTCACTGACCACGAGAGAATGTGATAGCGAGGGGTCATGTGCAACCAATATTTATTTGCTAGAACATTATATTATTGTATACTATCGGTGAGGCCTTTTACCTCATACATCAAATAAACTTATTGCGCCTTGAGAATCACGACTCTAATTATTTATTTTTTTATTGAATTTATTGGTTATTATTTTATTAGAAATATATTATTGCTAACAGGTTCGATGATAAAAATATTTTAAATGATAATTTAAAATTATTTTAAAATTGTGATAAAAGATTATGAAAATAGTTGTGAATCCAAATGTTGGCAAATAATTAGAAATAAAATAATAATTGATCATATGTAAGGTTCAGTGCCTTCTTCCTGTGAATTCGCTTTCCAAAGAGTCTTATGGTTTCATCTTTGCTGTGAGAAAGTTTGGTACCTATGCTTTAGATCTAGTACCTGAAGTTGGCTTTCTTAGGACACATTAAATAGTTAAGCTTCTGCCCTTGGAGAGTGATGGTGGAGTGAAAGGAACGTTATAACATCTAGATATTCAAATCAAAGGAGAGGGTATCATTAAATAGCTCAACCGTTAGGAGTAGAGTGAATGGCTCAAAACCATTCACGACTGTAGCAGTCGGACTGAATATGTGATAACAATGGCTTTGGGAAATGAGTTGAGTGCTAACTTGGTCTGGACGAAACCCAATAACAACAGAAGCATTGATCTCACTCAAAGTATCGAGATGCACTTAAGACTTTCATTGTTAAGTTGGTGCTCTTAAATTGTATGTAGATCCGAGTGATGGTGAAGGTTCCCATCAGTTTGGGTTGGGCACATATTTAATTTTTCACTTCGTGCCCATCTTATGTAAGTTGGTGCCTATCTAAGTAGCTACTTGAGTTGCATAGTAGCATGTGTTGAGCATATATATGTTTCTTTGACTTGCACTTCAATTTAACTCCTTTCTTAAGTGCATTCAAGAGCTTTTAGGAAAGGATCTTAGGGCAACCGTCGACCGGCTAAGTGGGACCATAATCCACTCGAGATGAAGATCTGCTGGGTGGTGCTTTCTCGATCCACTTTCACAAAAGAACTAAGGAAACTCAAGTTAAGGAGTCCTCGTTGAAGATGCATGATTACTATACGGTGAATAGTGAATAGAAAGAATATAAAGAAGAGTACCTCTTTCCATAAAGACCTAAGAGCATATGGATAACAACTACTTCAACAGACTCTACTGGGACTCTAAGAACTCAAACAGCAGTCATGCACAAAATAGTCATTCACTCTTGGATAAGGATGGAACAGGAGTTGGACTCAAACCTCGGACAGCATATGAACTTCCTGTACAACCCCGAGTCTCTTCCTTAATCAACTACAGCAACAACATGAATTTACTCACATGGAAAGTTTTCTCACTGGACAGCTTACTCTTGGTTCTAAATCAGTTGTAGCATATGAAAGGTCTTTTCTTGTGCCTGTGGCTTCTGTTTTGGATTCTTTTCCCATCCCCACCGAATCCATTCCTTCTATCATAGTACCAGTGGAAAAAGTGCCTGAGCCCAACAAGACATCTCTCTCCCTAATGATCAAGTTTATCCTTACGGATGCCCTTATCAGTTGAGCCTAGCAAAAGTGGTAAATGGTTTTGGACCATTCACTCTTCTATTAATAGTCCCTCTCTCTCCCTAACGGTCACGCCCATTATTACAGATACGCTAATGGTCAAGCACAATCGTCCCTCTCCCTAACACTATTGGTTGAGCCCAACACCAATCGTGAATGGCTTTAGGTCACAGTAGTCGTGAATGACTTGGGGTCATTCACTCTACCCCTGAACATACGATCACCCCTCTCCCTGACAGTTGAGCTAATCGTCCCTCTCCCTAACATTAATAGTCAAGCCCAATAACAATCATACTTTGAGCCATTCATTCTAAACCTATGGTCATCCCTTTACTGTAAGTTTGCTTCCTCTGTGTACCTATTGGGGAGCTAAGGAAAACAACTAATCTTAGAAAGTTACCGAAACATCTTATAATCACTAAGCCAAGGGAATTTAAGGAGTAAGACTTGCAGCTGCAGACTCCTTGATATCTCAAACATTGCTACATACCTTGAGCTCTATCGGAAATCCAACTTCATCTTATACTCTTTTTCTCAAAGCCTCGTTTTTGTGCCTCTTAAAGACCCAATGAACTATGGAGAAAGAGGTTGTGAAGCAACCGGATCGAACTATTAACTAATTAAAGTTGGTGTTGGCGCCCAAGACGAGTAATTGAGTTGAAATAGAGTTATAATACTTAATGCACGACTATTGTTTTATCCAAGCCCGAGTCATTTGCTTGAGTTGGATTTCGTGCCCTTTCCTTCTCTGTCTCCTGGAGCAATTGTCAAAGTTCTACTAGAGTCAAACATTGCCTTCTCAATAGCTCCCACGGGTCAAGTACTCCTTTTTCCAAAGAAAGTTCAATTGTTCCTTTCCTTAGTAGATATTTCTTCCTAGTCTTTTCAACGGGGATGGATACCAACTAATAATTTTTTAATAGAGCACCAGCTTAACAATTATAGTAGTCTGTTCTGCTACCAAATAACAAATCATGAAATGAATGGAATGAACTTCATTCGAACTCAGAAGAAAAAGGATAAGACTCTTTTCCTCTTGTGTTGGGTGGTCCATGCCTCTTAATCTACCCCAGGTCTGTCATAGTTGATTTCAATATGAACAGCAAATCCCTCGCTAGAAAATAGGTGAATGAAGATGTAAGAAGAAATAGTTCTTGGATCAAGCTTGACATGGGATATAGTTGCAGAAGACTAAGTGCTAATGAGCTTTCTCAAGTAAGAAGAAACTTGAAACTAGTTGGTCCCTTTATAGATGAAGAGATTAATTCTAAGGAAGAAAGAGAGGAGGGTAATCGGGAGGAATTAAATTAGGACTTTTTTGATAGTTTTTCTTCTCTTAGAGAGAAGGGTAGTCTTGGCCTGGTAAAGTTGATGTCATATGACCTTGAGGTCACGGGTTCAAGTTTAGAAACAGCCTCTTGCAAAATAGGTAAGGCTGCATACAATATACCCTTTCTCGAGACCCACATTGATAGGAGCTTCATACACCCCTTTTCTTCTCTTAAAGAGGACTAGACTTGATTCTTACTCATCATTATTCACTTAAAGTTATTTTATTACAAACTTGAGTGTATAACACTAAATCTTTCTATATTTAGATATTGTAGTATGACATTAATTTGAATTCGCTAAGTGTTTTCTTGCAACATAGATGTATCATTAAGAATTTTATGTTTAATTGTGACTTTTTCTATTAATTGTATATATTTTGTGTTTGTTCTTGTAATATGATATATACATAACCATATTTTAATAATATTCCAATGTAGACCACCTAAGCCCCTGCTTAGACTCGCACCTACCACCTTGCCACTATGTTGTTAACTGACCAGCTGCTGCGTGGAATCACTTACTAATACCTTAAAATGCAGAATAGAGAAAATATGCATACCTCAACTTTTCCCCTTCCGGCAATTGTAGATAATGAAGCATCCTTGGCAGCCAAAAGAGCAGCTGCTGCAAGTTTCTTGGCTTCTTCCATCGATCCATTCAATGAGCTTTCTGGTCTCTTTCCCAGTGTGGATGTAGCAGCTGGTGCCTTTGCAGGTGCAATTCCAAGTTGGAACATCCAGCCCTATGAGATCCCAATAAAACAAGAGCAATTGGAAGCTAGGAAAAATTGGAATAAATTCACTCTGAGATTAGATGGCAAAGAAACATTAGCGTCATTACAGGAGTTGTTGTTTTTGTCTTTATGCTTCCAGTTGAATTGGGCTTATTCACAAAGGATTTGAAGTCCTTGGGGGGCATCCCACTGTTCATTTTCTTCCAAACTTCCTCAATGCGAACTTTTCTATCTGAAATCAAAACCAAAATTTGTCAAGTCCTATACTTGTAAAAGAAGCACAACTTTATTGAACTAATATAAATAAATGATTGTGGTACAGCACAAGTTAACAGAATTATGAATGGAAATAGGGAATAAGCACATATTGCATAACATGTAGTCGTCGTCGTCATCAAATCATGTTAGTTCTAAATGCTTTGGGTCACTGAATGGATCTTATCTATCCACTAAGCCTATGTAATGCTATTTGTAACATTGAAATGTTCCAAACCATTTAATTACTTAACCTTATGTTTGCTTTGGTCTCTCAATGTCATCACACCTTTAATTGTCACCAATTGCATGTGTTCTAGGCTTCTAGCTATACCATTTATTAGTAGCATTTGAACGTGTATAACATCTTAATATATTTTCTATTATTTTATCATCTATTAGAGATGCACCTAATTACTCCCAAATAGTAGTGTCGCTGTTTCTGTGTTTTTGAGCAATTTCATAAGCCTATCTAAGAATTTTTAAAATGCTACACTAACTTTTTGTGTTTTTTCCTCACTGCCCAACATCCTAAACTGTAATGTATGACAGATTATATCACAGTCCTATAATTTTTCACATCAGCAGCATAGGATAACTAAATACAATATTTCTCACATACTTACCACTATCATCATGTTGCTCCTGCAAACTGGGAGGTTCAGCCTGATTCTGAATAGCTTCGTCTGAAGTATATGTTCTGCTTCCTACAGTACGTACTCGATTAACATTAGATGCTCATGAGTTTTATAGTAAGAGAAATAACGTTACCCTTCTATCAGTAGTATGACAGAACAAACTTCAATAGCAGTCAAAAAGAAGAATTAACGCACATAGAATAACATTGTCCAGGCAGTGTGTTGTATCGAGATTACCGGGTGAACTAACTGTACCAGTTTGTCAAAACAGTAAAACAAGTTTATCGCCATAACATAGCTGCACGCTAAGAAGGTATAACAAACATAATTCAAGAATTTTCAAACAATGGAGGACCCAAATTATACAGTGAGGAAAGGATAAACACTAAAAATGATCGAGACTACTTGTAAGTAATCACTATTACTATTTTTTTACTTGTAAGTTTTTCTAGTTTAAATCAGACCTTGTTCCACCTTAATTCAGCACATAAAAAAGCCAGGTCTGAGCTTTAAATTTAAGCCCAAATTCTGGATAAAAGTCAAGAAAGACGCCAAATTTGCCCACTTCATCAATCAGGTTTATTTTCTAGAAATCCGACTGCTGGGATCAGAAAAGCATGATGTGAAGCAGGGGGAATAAGAGTACAAGAAGGGCATGCCACTCGCAAACTTTGGACCTGTATTCTTGAAAATTTATAGGTTGCCGTCAGGATGCTAATAGAAATTGCAAATCCCCAGGAACAAGTCGAGATCCAAGTCTGGAAAGAGAAATTTAAGCAACAAATGTTAGAAGCCCGAAGGGGCAGTGAGCGCACCTGATTCGCCAGGAGACGCCATTACGAAAGGGTGAGAGAGCGAAGTCGAGAACGAGCAGCGAGGGCAAGGAAGAGCAAAGACAGCGAGGAACCGGATCGAAGGACCGCGTGGCAGTGGTACGGCTCCGTCGCGTAGGAGAAGAAATTGAGGGATTTGCAGTAATCGTCGAAGTCTCTCATCGAACGAACGAACGACGGCTGTCGCTCTACTACCCCTCCCTCTGATTCTGATGGAGAAGCGGATCGGTTTTGGGGGCTGCCTCCGCCACGACTTTCTAATGCCCGATTACCCGACTGTCGAGACAAACTTTGGAGCGGATATTTTATATTTTTATTTTTCATACAATTATATGGTCCTGTTGATGAGTTTTTTTTTCAGTGTTCACGGGCACTATCATTATTTTAGTCTAAGACTACGATATAACGGATGACGAGAGAATTTTATATCTATGTATATTTTATCAGACGATATTGAATCACTTAGATTGAATGATATTATTTTTTGTTCTAATAAAAAAAGTTCAAATATGTCCTCGAGACAATTCAAGTTCATATAACACTTTTTTCTGAATCCAAATTATGTGCTATTTAATTTGTGTCGAGGAGCATGAAGCAATATTTGTTTGTGAAATTTGATTACTACGGGGTTCATGTAAGAATTTTAATAAAATTATTTTATGAACTAAAAACAGAGAAAAAATGGAAATACAGAAGTGACAAACAACGGATCCAAAATATCAGTATTTTTCCAATTTAAATTCATCCAAAACTACTAGGGATCCTACAGGCCTCCAGCAATAGCATGGCGACACAGACTTCCACAGACGTAAATCCTAGAAATGAATAAAGAATTATAAACAATAAAACTTAAAACTCCCACTGACAAAGTGATCCTTAAAATTAAAAATTATAAAAGCCATTAAGGACACGTTTGGTTCAAGATAATTATTAATAATTTTGATAATATATTTATCTGATAATCACACAATTAAAAATATAGAAAATAAAAAAAATAACCTTCCTCTCACAACTAAGCAAGTGAGGATGCAAGAATTTGAATGAGAAAATTTAGAAGCGTATTTACAGATAAAAGCAGATAAAACACTCAATTAAGGATAATCAAAATAAAATATTCTTTTGACAATTCAATAAAAAAAAACAACATTCCTAATTTTGCCCATAAAACTACCCAATACTAAAGAAATAACAATTTTGTTGAATATGAAAAATACAATAATCAACAAAAGATAATAATATCCAAACAATTAAATAGTCAAAGTTATTATCAAACTTATCCAAATTTTACAAGAATATTCAAGCCACAGCATAGTGATAAAAGTTACTTCATTCCAATAATCTAGCAAATAAAGATATGCATTTATTGCCTTTCAAACCTTTTAGCAAAAAGGAGTTTAAAAAATGGTCTAAGAATTGAGTTTGAAACACAAGCTATATTGGTTCAAAATAAACTAGACTGCTCATTAAAGAACATTATCCAGAGTTCTAGAGAATGGATTAAAAGTGTCAATACAAATCATTAGTTTAGTCAATAACATCCTGGAGCAAATCTAACAAAATTAATAAATCATCAAAACATAAATTTGGATATTAACTACAGGCTCCATTGCACTATCAAGATTGAATATATCTATAACTACAAGATTCAACAAAGTAATCTCATACTATAACTATGTTTCAACAGCGTTATGTCAGACTAGGCATAGAACATTTCTCCAAAAACACAAACTCCGTGCCTAGATTGTATCTGCCACTGCTGCTGCATAAACAAGATTCTGGCTGATACATCTCTTGGCAGACAAATCAATTACCTGCAAAAGTTCTAATGCCTAAATTAAGCATCACAGCATTCAAGCAGTCCTCATCTGGTCTAAATTAATCATCCACAATACAGCTGAAAACACTTCCTACTCAATACTCCCATCAGCAGATATCTATACAAATAGATGTTTTCTCTTGCCAGTTTTGGTGGCACCAGCAGTTTCCATTGAATCATCAACAATGGAAGCTTCTTGTATGATCAGACCCTGATTTCTAGTCAGTTTTCTGATGGGTGTTGCAGGGGCATGTGATTCCACACCAGCAGTGCTCGATTTGGATGCACTTTTACCATCACCACAGCTGTTTCTGTGTGGCATCAGTTCTTCCCCAATGGCAACACTGTCAATCATTAGCTGCAAATACATAAATATTCAAACGCAAAGCCATGCAAGAAAACTTATAAGAAACTACACAAAACAGACAACAAATCATTTGACATTGGTACTACAACAAAGCTAGCTAACTTTATAATTTGTTTGTTGATGCAACATCTCAAAAATTAATAAAAGTTCTATGGAGAAGAATTTTCTCTTTTAAGCTGGTACATGATGGCATATGATTACCAAAATCATGATACGTTTTAATTCTAGAAATATTTGATAACACAGACATCAAGAATTAGACCATGTCGAATTTATTAAAGGTATCCTTTCCTATGGCCCTTTTTTGTTCGCTAATTACTATCAGGAACCTGATGAACTATCTGAATATTAATGAAAGAAATTTGTCATAATTGCTGCTTTAGCATAATTTAGCCAGATAAGATATAAAAATATTCATATAGTTAAAGACAAAGAAAGTTGCTAATGTCATACGAACTGCTTACCTTCCAGTCCTTGAAGTCAAATCTGAAAACAAAATGACTGTATGAGACTTCACCCGATGCAACAGCAGAGGCTGCAGGAGCATTTCTTGGAGCTGATAGAAGAAATTAAGTCCATCAGAAGCACCGCAAAGGATAACAAAGACCAATAAAAATCCTAGACTGCCAAAGAGAACCTACAAATAATATGATGCCCATTGCTATTCACAGTCATCTCTGCTCTTCCCTCTTTTACCAGAAATGACATCGCAAAAATATTTTCTACAGTTTGTGCAAATGATTCTCTATTTAGCACCAGGTTCTCCAGCCTTGTACTTTTCTTTCTTCTTAAGATGGCAAACATGATTGCCATATTCTTGTCTGTATCAGTTTTAACCTCAGTCCCAGAATTGGCAAGCTACATATAAACAAAACAGAGAACATAGAATGTCAAAGTTAACAGCGACTAGTAGCATCATCCTTCACTCACGGAATAGCAATGTTAAAAATCAGGATTTTTGTCTATAGATATGCAATAATATTTCCAAGAATGTTGATTCTAGAAGCTTAATACTAACTACTAAGTAATAGAGATTCCAGATATCATGAGAGGGTTTCCGCTGGAACACTTACAATACAGAAATAATAAAACAAGGAGAGGTCCCTAGCTTATAAAGCACCTTTTCTTGCCACAGTTTAAACAAGTACAACTAATTAGAAACATGATCTGAAACTATGACACTGATGCAAGCATTAAAAACTGGGCAATAAATGATGGGATAATGTTGAAAGGCAGAAACAACGTGAAGAGACACTACAATAAAATTTCATCAGTTCATTACAATATATTTCAACACTTTTGGACCTGGAATGTTGCTGAATAATATTATACTAAGCGTACAACTTTCAATGTTTAAGCAGTTTCAAATAAAAAATGGAGAAATATCCTAGCTAAAATAAGTTAACGAGAATAAATAATCCTAACCTCTTCTGGCTGAGTGTTTTCAGTTGGTTTTGTCCTTTTTCTCTGAACACCAACCTTACGCTGCTTCAATTCATTGCCCATAGGACCAATCCTGACAACATTATAACACACAAGAATGACAGACAGAACATTTCAGCTTATTAATAACATGAGTCTGATACAATATTTTAAGAATGATAAATATAATATAATATAAATATATCAAACACTAAATAATTTACAAGAACCATACATTGTGGAGCATCCAAAGGCATTCCTGCAAATATGGGCAACATTATGGCCAAGATCTGACCATTGGATAATGTTTCCTCCTCCAGTTACTTCTCCATATTTCTTTAGAAGAGCATTTACAAAATCTGAAGGGGTTACTCCTTCATTTGCTTGAGACTTAACAAATGTTACCAAGGTGCCGGTAATGTCTAAAAGGGCCTCTGCGTCTGCCACCTGCTCCCTAGGCTTCTGAACTGTATTAGATGCATGAGAGGAAAGTTAATTGATTCTCTCTAATTTTTTCCTAAAAATTAATTATTATAGGTAAGTAAACAGACAGAAGAGGGGGATGAAATAATTAAAATATAAAGATTCTATTTGTGGATGGAGATGACGAGCAAATAAATCTACACCAGCAAAAGAAGAAAAGTTGTAGTGGAAGAATTCACAATTACATACTACTTTGCAATACCACAGTTAAACTCTGGAGGAATGAAACAAACTAACAGTTTTTTTTTCCAAAGTATGATCAAACCAAAACCCTAAAAGCTGTTGATTATACAAGCAAATCAACAGTCCATGAAACAATAATCACAAAGAATAATTGGAACCTGGTACTGTGTATGCACACATCTTAATTACTAATAGCTCAAGGACAAAAAAAAAAGTAATGTCGGATTTGTACTTGGAAATGGTAAAAAAGGGTGTGAAAAAGTTTTAATGAAAAAAAAATGAATTGTGCATTATTTCCAAAACATGTCTTTTATCTTATTCGTTTAAACAGAATTGAAACATCTCACTTGTTTATGTTGATGAGGTGTGTAAATTTTATTCCATCCAGTTTCATTTGTCTTAAAACAGAAATAAACTAGATATTAATCAGCTTATTTCTTTTCTTTCCATTTCTTAGTATTGTTCAAGAAAAGGAAACAATGTCTGTATACGCTCATATAAGAGTATAAAAATAAAGAAAACAGTACTCGTAAAAAAAAAAGATTAATTAAATAGTAGAAGATTATTCTTTGGTGCTGAAAATAGAAATGACAGTTATCACAAAAAGAATCCATGATATCAATGCCATCTTGATTGCATCATGGAGGTCGACTCAGAGAGAAAACTAGACCAAAATGAGCTATATTCTGTACATTCAAGTCTATCACCTTGCACTCGACAGCAGCACATAAAACATCTAAGAACATCAAGAACACCTGGGCAATGGAAAGTCACCATTTTGTCTAGTCCATATTGTTGCTCGAGCATAAGCAACTACAACGCTCACTGGATGCATGCCCTTGTGAGCGAAGCAACTTTGAATCTGATAGGGAGTTGAAACGAACAAGTGCGCTAGGGACATGAGAAGCGAATTCGCAGAGCTTCATTATGGCATGGTATTCGAAAACGAAGGTACACGAGACATGAGATAGCGCTAGATTTATGATCATTCAACTATTCATACCGAGCTCGTGCAAGCTTTCAACCTCCGTAATGATCGAGTTGAAATTGTCGGAATTAACTCCCGCAATATCCTCCCTCTTATCTGAACCATACGCCCAAAAGCGAAGAAACCCCTAATCAGTCAGAGAACTTCAAGGTCCTCGGAAATCAATGAATTTAATACCAACCGCTGATCAGGTTCTTGACCGCCAGATAACGGGATCGAAGAACCCGACGCTCAGCTGCTCCTTGGCCAGTTGACGGTGCGACTCCGACATCGCTCTTCTGGCCGTTTTTTCTGCCACAGCGCTCCGCCGGGTCGCCTCCATGGGTTGCTACATCTCGCTGACTTGCGGGTCTGACCATCCCGTCTAGCGGCGGTGGGAGATCAGTGGAATCTGCAGAGGTGATTGAAAATAGGGATTGAGGAGAGGCGAAATGAGTGGGTAGGGTTTTGGGGGGAGAAGACGATGGAAAAAGAGGGATCGGCCAATCTGGTTAGAGAAGATGAAGCGGGCGGCAGCGGATTTTGAGAATTCGAATCCCGCGCGTTTCCAATTCCAATTCCCTCCCCGCTCTCCCTCCCTCGAGTGATGGGATTGGAAGAGAGGAGAGAGAGGAGAGAGAGGGGGTAATGCATCATCCACCGCGAACTACGAATTTTAAATGTCTTTTTTCTCTTTGATAGTTGTTTTTTTTAAACAATTCATGGCGTATATAGATTTTCTAACACATTATTTTGATATTGGTTAAAAAACACGCTCCATGATTTTTATCTTTTCTCATTCCTTTCCTATACAGATTCGTTTTGCTCTTTCCGTGTTTTTTTTTAATGAAATTATATCAAGACGTTGAACTTGATATAGAACCCTATCAAACTCCTCATAGTTTTTTCTATAATATTTTAACATTTCTAAAAGGGCCAAAATAAGGAATGGAGAGCGCTGTTAAATTCTTTACGGTCTTAAAATTCTACAGGATCTGAAATTGAATCAATTTGACCGTCTATGTGAATCAGTACATTGTAATAAAATCTCACTAATTAACCTAGAGATATCAGAATACAACCATTTCATACCTCGTGAATTTCTGAGATTTAAGGAGTCTAATGGTAATATCTATAGCTTATTTCAACTTTTATAAAGGGGTTAGCATATTATCAAGAAAAATCAGTGTGATAGGAAATAAATGGAACATGAGTCTAGTATAGATTAATATCAAAAAAAAAAAAAAATTTGTAGGCATAGGAGAGATTCACGAGGAAAGAGAGAGAAAAAAAACATAAAAATAAAACGATAAAAGAAAGGTAAAAAAATCAATATTGAAATGAGAGGCAGCTAGAATGAAAAGGTAACACAATTCATTTGATAAATGTTAAATTTGATTGATAAACCCAGTTACTCTCTTA
>JBBPFP010036164.1:0-18354 GCA_037974795.1 Kaempferia galanga | reverse complement strand
TTTGATCTTTAATAATCTCAACTAGGGGCAAGCAAACGAAAGCCGGCTCGCGAATTCATTATATATTTTTTGTATTTTTGAAGTGCGCTCAAAATCATTTGGCGCTGATTTAAATAATTAAGGTTATTTATATTTTCAAATTTCAAATAAAATTCAAATATCATAGATCTCAAATATCAATATTTTCGTGCTATTCAATTCAATTTGTTACACCCCTAATCTCAACTCGGTAACTATTTAATTTAATTCAATTCAAGGTCCCGAAGAAAGAATTATTGTACATAGTCTCACCTTAATTTTTTTTTTACAAAAGGCTATTTCTGATCACAAAGTAAGAACAAGGCTCGTAATATTTGTTTAACTACTTCGAACACATAATTGGACCAACCGGACCACGTTCCACCCTTTTACTATAACATTCTAGAAGCATCTTCACAGCAAAAGTTACTAACAATTATCCAGGACCCCTCCAAGACTGGCCATGTAAACTGAAAGGGAGATAAAAAATGAAGAACTCCGTCCAATTACATGGGTATTAGAAGCATCTTTGTGATACGATACAAACTTGCCCATTAACTGAATAATAAATGAGATGGAAAAATGTCTCTTTAGTCCAAAAATACACGGAAGAATATATATATAATGATCGCACAATGACACCCATTGATCTAAAGAACGAGGCTTCTTCCATTTTAACGATACACCGAATGTTCTTTATACCTTACTGAATAAATGGACAGGTCGCTGTTCTATCACCCAATTATCGCCTACAAACTTCTAACCAGGTTTGTTTCAAGATAATAATGCATGTTCTCATCGATATATCGGTTTTCATGGAAGTCGCACCGCCCTTACTGCTTTGGCGACGTTAATTCCCTCAGGTTGAACTTGGAAAGCTCCTTGTATCTTTCAACCACTCCAATCAAGCAAATGGTCTGACAACAGATCACCAAAAATAGTTTCATGATCAGATAAACTTAGCCTGGTTTTGTCAAAGAAAGGCGAACATATTAATGACCAAGTAAAACTCAACAAGTGAAATCAGTTTCAAGTTAAGAACATCATTTCATACTTCATACTGAAGTTTAGTCTTCAAATGGAAAAATATAACTTTTGGTTGCGGCATGCTGACACTTTTGCATATTTATTTTAATCTTATAATATCTTTCACTTAGTTTATCTACTATCAAATGTAAGGATACAGAGAACTGAAAGTAGGATCCACAAATCTGCAGTGGCAGAGACGAGAGGTACCTTAGCAATCTGTACTATGATGGACTTATCTGGGTTTTTGAGGTCCACTTTATGAGGCTGGGGAATAGATTTTGCCACTGCATTTATGATCGTCATCCTCTCAACGCTTGTGTTAGCTCGAGCATCATATAGGACTGCAAACTACAAGAGCAAGGAGTAGCTAAAGCTATCTTCTCATCAATTTCTTGAATTAAAGAATATTGAAAACAAAAACAATAAATACTTGCATGGAGAAAAGGAGAGGAAAAAAAACGTGAAATTGAAACAGGAGAGACAAATAAAATTATGAGCTGAAAGTAACAGGAGTTGCTACTTTCTCAAAACAAAGTGGCAAATTTCTTTATCATTTATTCCTCTATATTTCATCCATGTTCTTAAGAGATGCTTGTAGAAGATGTCATGCATAATATCTCAAATAGAACAATATTACCATACCTTTTGTGGAGTAGGAGCTTCACTCGGAAAGTATTCTGCAACTAATGGTTTGATTGCTTTTGAAATCTCTGATTCTGATGCATAACATGTCAACTCGACTGGTAAAAATCTCAATACAAACCTGGAAGACAAAGTTTGGAATTTGAATAAGTTTCGTTCTTTTATAGTGTTTACCAGCAAAATTAGCAAAAATTGATATGGTATGAAAAATGGACCTTGACATATGCTTCCTTGTCGAAGCAATTCTAGTCATCATGTGTTGCACAATTTTACTAGGGCCAGGCTCTCCAGGTCGTTTGTGCATTTGAATAAAGATGACACCATTACAACCAGAGTCAAGGCTCACAAAGTGCCTCTGTTTTTAAAATGCAAAGATAAAAAAGTTAACATAAACAGACAAACAAACAAAGATAAACAAATTCTAGAGCATTAAAGAAACATGAAGATAAGTAAATAGCACAACAATCAACCAGCCTCAGGATATGAAGGATCTAATACAGCTAGAAGAAACCCAAATTGAGACCTAGAGCTTACAAAGGATTCTAGTTAGAAGAGAATATATATATGTGATTCAATAAAACTACAGTCACAATCTCTGACATAAGACAAACAAGTTACATGTCAGCCCTCTTAAGTTGCTTGCTGCATGAAGAATACCAAGCAAGGGGGACATCTTGCCTTTCTTGGTAGAGTTCACATATATTTTCTTAAGGCAATAATACCTAATGAGCTGAAAAACTCTTCAACTTCAGGGCCTGTAGTGGGACCGTGTTGTCAATGTGTCAAATACTAAGCAATGGCGATTGGCAGATTCTAAAATTGACTTGCCCATATGGAGCAAGTCAGACGAGCAACAGTAGAGAGCTAGTCAAGACAAAAGGCAGTGAAGTCCAAAGGAAATTCAGACAAGAAGCAGCAGAAGGCAGGAAGCCAATCAAGAGAGAAAATCAAACCTAATGCTGCAAACAAGCAGTATCCCAATGCTTCTTCCTGGGGACAGAAGCTAGGGCAGTGCACACAGTGCGATCAGCTAACCAGAAATACTCAATGCCTTGCTCCAGGAGAATGAAGATTAGGAATCAAAAGGAACCCTATTAATGAAACCCCAGTTCAAGTGCATGGTGCATCGATTAAAATGTCATCGAAAAAGAGATTGATGGAGGTATATGTTCATTTTTTGCCATAGTGGTTATACTTCACTTTGTGCTGGCTGGACCATATATAATGGAGAGACTGCACGAAAATAATGCTCTTTTAAAGATTAAGTCTTAGACTGGCATTCTTCAGAAAGATAGAAATTGATAAATCCAGTAACTTTGCCAACCAAATTATCTTTGGAATGTTTGAGGTATAAAAAAAATGGTATTTGAGAAGCAAAGATGCATGAAGTACAGGCAGCAATTAATTAGCACAGACATCAGTAAACAAGGCAGTAATAAAGAAGCATGTAAAGGTAAACTGAGATATCAAGTGAAATTAAAGATTGATGAATTGAGAGAGTACGACACTAATAAGCTCTATTCTAACTTCCTGATTGTATCATCTTTGAATTTTCTGAACAAATCAGCATAGCAACAGGATAAGATAGATTTAAAAGCAATAATCAAATTAAAATCAACCTTCTTCCTATCTCCTAGTTCCTTGAGCTCCTCTTCAATCAACTCATCAATAGGTTTATCCTCTGGTTTTGGTGCATCTGCATCTACTCGTTGCTTCTTAGATGGTAACTCCTCCCTTTCATTTGCAAGTTCCGAGACTTCCAATTCTTCACCGTCACAGGGAGCGGCGGGGGCATCTTCTTTGTCCTTCCTCGTTTCCTGGTCTTGTGGGCAAGCAGTTGGTTCTTCCACATGAGCATCATCTTCTTCATCACTAGAATCTGAATCACTAAATATAATTTTTGTATTTAGAGGTTTACTAGGAACAGCACTAGATTTCGCATCCAACTCTTTCCCATGCACTAACTCTTCATAGAACTGCACATTGAAAGAAAGCAATCCTACATTAGACCACACATCCATGGATTGCTATGCCACAACAAAGGCCAAAAAGGAGACACAAAAATAAGATGAGAAAGCCCTAATCTTTAATGCTACATAAATACAGTTAACCTAGATATAAAGCCTAGGAGAAACCCAATTCAGAGGAGGAGAAGAACGAACAGTCTCCAGGAGATTAAGGGCTTCATTTGCCGCCTGGCGCTCCCTCCCTCCGTCGCAAGTAAGGAAAAAACCTTGCACACCTGGACGCAACGGATATAATCCCTTCCTGACGGGTTTCTGCGCGGCAACGGTATAGATCATCGAACACAAACTTCAGTTGATGATGCATGAGGAGGAGAGAAAGGCAAAAGAAGGTTAAAAAGCGGAGGTGAGAAGATTTACCCCATGGGGAAGATACTTCCTCTTCTTCCCTTTGCTGCCGTTGACGCTAACCTTGTTGCTGTCAGCCATGACCGGTCTCTCTCTCTCTCTCTCTCTCTCTCTCTCCTCTGGAAGACGAGTGGCGTTGTGGAGATTTAAACCCTAGGATCGAAACCGCCGCGGTAGTGGGCGAGTGGATCCCGGTTCACCGAACCCGGCTTAGTTAAAGACGATTGGATCCGTGGAGGAGGAGGAAAGTGAAAATTTAATTTTTTTAGAGGGTCAACATAGAGTAAATTCGCAACAAACTACAGGGGCCAAATTGTTTTTTTTACCCTTCTAAATGCGCTCGTCCGATTCAAGGGCGAACAGTGGAGGCAATCGATGGCAGCAGCGGCGGCGGAGGCCGAGAAGGCTACTTCGGACAGGGAAGAGGTCCTCAAACCCTTCTTCCAAAGGGCTTCTGAAGCTGAGGTACTCTTCTCCATTTCTGCTCTCTTCGTCGATCGGAATCCCCTCTCGGTTTTCTTCCTATAGAATCGACACTAGTTTTTTTTTTTTTTGAAAAACATGGTTCAGATTCTTGTTTTCTCCCCCATGACATGATCTGTCTGAGTCATATTTAGCATGACCTAATAGAGCTGTTTGACATTATTTACTCTTCTCAGTTTACTTGTATCTCCATTTTTCATACTGTTTGATGGTTTGCCATATGCTTCTGTGCCATCAGGAGGTCACTGAAGGAATTGATTGTAGTTTCCTTTTGCAATTACTGTGCACCAGCTGCTCCTTCTTGGTGCCACCTTTTAGGTCAACAAAGTTGCACCTTCAACTATTAACACGCTATAGAAAGTGGAAAAAAGTTATAGTGCTAATGAAATTAGTACCAGGAGTCTTGTAAGTGATTTCTTAATATCTAAGACGATTAACTGCTAGGAGGACTGTTAATTGGCATACAATTTATTGGAATATTACAGACTAGTTAATTCCTCTGCTAACTTTAGTTTTGTACATGTAGTATAATCATATTAACAAATTTTCCACCTTTTTTCTTCAACTGCTATTTGGGATATTTAAGCACTGTTTTAGCCTTCAAACTATATATATTAGTCCCTAGATGACATCCTAATTATCTATTGGTTCTCAAATAGATATGCTTAATAGAGTTTCACAGTGTCATGAGTGCAAATCATCATCATCTTCCTTGAGTCATGTTGTTATACCTCAATATAACCAACTATATAAGAATAGTTCCCTACCCTTTTTTTCAACAAAATACATCAGATCGAAATAATATTCTTAAAACATCCAAAAGTAGCTGCATTAAAATAGTGCAATGGAAATTATCTCTATTTAACTTGAAACTGTTCTAGTTTACAGAATTTCCTTTACCTAATGCTTTCCATATACTTTCAGATGCTCCAGCAGGGTTCATCTAATGATTACATTCTTCTACCATTTTTTTCATCGCTTTTTGATAAACTTTATAGGATAATTTTCTGGCACTTCGTAGTTGCACCATTTGCTTGTTATGTGGTAGTGCAGAGACACTTGAGCATCATCTGTACTTGGGACATGATTTGCTCTAACCAAGGGTGCAACTGGTTGTCATGGGTCTTGCCTTTACTGGAAAATAATTACTCAAGACAGCACTAATTTTCATCTATGTTATCGCTGTAATGCTTTTTTCTCATACTATGTACCAAACCATAGACAGACATCTTTTTGGGAGGATTCTTACTCCTTCGGTTGACGGAACTGTCCTATTCTCACTTCTCGCGCCAATTTGCCCATTTTCTTCCTCGTTTATCTCATTTTCTTTCTTTTTTCCTACTCTACCAGTTTATATCTCCTTAAATGATACATTGGTAAAGAACTTGGAATGCCTGTCCTTAACTACCACTTTTTTTACAGGATCGATTAACAAAGTTGGAGGCCTTGCTAGCGAAGAAAGGTATGGTTAAATTATTTCAGGAACTATGTTCAAATGGTATTCATGTGAAATTACTAATAATGTTAGGCGAGACTGATGGTGGATGCGCAAACACGGAAATATCGTCCATCATACATGATTTCCAGTCGAAGCTAGAAGCTGCGCAGGCTGAATTAGCAAGTGAAAGAGACAAGGTTGTTATATTGCTCAAATTGCTTAACCCTGATGCTATATTTCGATTACAAGCTTATGCACCGACTCGCAGGCCGCTAAGGAAATACAAAAACTTACAGCAGAAAACCGGAAACTTCAATATCGGATCACTCATCTAATTAGGGCAGTGAAGGATGCTGATGCCAAATTGACAACTTAAGTGGTGGTTTGCAACATAATCTCTTACCTTTTCTCTATAGATTTTAGATTGCTGTTCTTGTTATGAGTTATAATTTATCTACCTTTTAAGCTTGTGTTACAGAATATCCATTTGGTTTTTGGTTTGTGATAACTTTTATTTTGATTTTGGAAACATTTTTTTTCTTAAAAAAAAGCTTCATATAATTGCAGTCTATTTATTATGGTTGTCTCGAGCATTTGAGATTGAACATTTAAATTATATATTTTTTCCATTTAGTTTTTTTTTATAAAGATTATATCAATGTCACAATGCTTGAGAGAATGGCTGTTTGAGAAATTGGATTAGCTAAGCATTTGTAAATATAATAAAATAGTAACATTTGTGAATTAATTATTTCTGAATTATTTAAATTATTTTATATAACATATATTTAGTTTTATATGAATTAGTATATTTTACAAATTATAATTAGTTTTGTATGAAATAATATAATTTTTCAGATTGATTTAAATGTAAGATCAAATGGAAAAGGTGACTTAAGAGTTTTGTATGAAATAATATAATTAGTTTTTAAAAAATATTTAGATTAGCTTTTAGTCAACGCTATAATAATAAAATAAAAGTTTTAAGGACATTTTATATGGATTAAATTTTAGAGATATTTTAAAAAAATGATTAATCCTAGCGATATTTTTAAAATAACAATTTAAAATATGAATAATAATAATGGTTTTCTTCTTGTTGATAAAAAAAGAATAGCGTCGCCGACTTCGTAGTGGAACGAACGGCAAAGGTTGAAGATTTTATACCCAAATTTGAACCCCAAAGATCGATACGTCTACCTCCGACGGCGATCCGTTCGCCGGATTCCGCCGTTGGGATAGCCGGATTGCAGTCTAGGAAGGAATTCCCGATCAATATAGCAGCGGTGGCATCCCCCTGCCCAATTCGCTGCCTCCAGTTCGCTTCCCCATTTCTTCTGGTTTGGGTTTCATGGATCGGACTAACCTTGGGCATCAGTATCACGGCTCTAGGCGCTTCGTAGATGGAAAGTCTGATGCTCGATTCGATTCCCCTGTCTCGCCTTTCACCTCTGTCGACCTTCCTCCGGCTCCGGCTCCGGCTCCGGCTCGTGCGAAGCAGTCGGAGGCTATTGGGCTCTCGAGACCTCGGCTGGCGAAGGCAAGGAGGCAACTTTCCTCGTCGCGGGCGAGGCCGGCAGTGGTTGCAGATACGAAGGATGGATCGGGGTTCAGTACATCCCGCTATCCTGCAGCGGTGACAGCATCAGGTGCTCCTGAGAGTGATGGAGCCCAGGGGCTTCGCGAGAGCTTCGTGGGATGGAATCCGTTTGTGGGTTCAAAGTTGGATAATCTCGAGCATTCCAAGCATGGGATGGATACTGGTGCCTTGGTTTTTCAGAGTGACATGGAAGCAAGCTCCAGTATCAGTCGAAGCATAGGAGAAGATCTTTCGAAGCTAGGGCTTGTTGATCATGATTCACAACCAACAGTCAGAGATTTAGGACCTGAGAGTATTGTAGTGGACCATGACAGAAACCGGTGTGTTGCCGCAGATGGTATGTTCACATTTGGGAATGGGTTGAAAGAAAATGTTAATTCTGGTCAAAGTTCACCATTCATTGGTCCAAACTTGGACGATTTTGCATCATCCAAGTCCAAAAGTGCCAGATTTGTCTATGGTGCTGGATCCTCATTAAATTTCAGCAGGAATTATACTGGCCCTCAGAATAAACCAAGCAATTTGGATCCCTTTGGATCTGTAGCTGGTGGGAAGAAAAGTTTTAAGCCTCATTTGACTTCACCAGAGAGATCAAAACTCAGTGACCTAGATTTTAGTAGTTTTTGTATGGGGACATCTAGAAGTGCAGCATTTGTTCCGGCGATAGTTAATAATCTAAATGGAGATGATCCTGACAAACTATCAAACGAAACATCTTCTGTTGTTGATAAGACACACATGGATTCTCATTCAAGTGGTCTGAGAAAAAGTGATACCATGAGCAGTAGCAAATCACAAAACCCAGGGGTTCCAGTTGTAAATACTTCTGTACCTACGACGCTTGAAAGCACTTTCATTTTTGGGGTCAGTTCAACCAGTTCAACCAGCAATTCAGATTCAAAAAGTAGCGTTCCTATGAATCACATGAGATCTCTAGGTAATATGACCGATTGCAAAAGTGGGATTTATGATGAACTTCCTTCCCTATTCAGTAATAGTGTGCGGATAAGTTCTAATTCAACTGCTTCTAATATTCCTTCATTGTCTAGTCTTCATGATGAAATGGAGAAGCTGAATTTGCAAAATTATGGTGATCCTGCTGTTGCTTCTCATAGGAGCTACCAACCTGAAGAGAAAGTGAAACACAACATTGCTAACTCTTTCATATTTGGTAATAATAAGTCTGCTTCAAATAGCCTTGGTGATAACATGGAGAAACTGGATTTGGAAAATTCTGGTGACCATATTACTTCTCAAATGAAGAACCAAGCTGATGACTGTGGGAAGTTTAATTATGCTAATTTTTTTCTGTTTGGTAATAACAAGGGTGCTCCTAGTTCCTCTGGTGGTAGTCCTGTCAATGCATTGGCTGAGACAATGGATACAGTGACTATTCAGAGTCCTGTGAATGTGCTGTCGGAGAAGCTTAATAAAGTGAGTATTGACAGTGTTCAAGCATCACAATCTAGTGAGGCTCTCTTCAATTTCATGAGCACACGGGAACAAGTAGGAATACCACACATGGAATTTAGTAGCTCAAGAACTACTGATGACATGTTGAAAGAGAATTTGTTTTCTGGACCACGTAAAAGTGTGCCATTTAGTGGAAAGAAGGCTGAATCTAAGGCTTCCAGAATGAGAAAAAGAAATAGCAAACTAAATAATTTCAGTCCACAACGCCAAACCTTTGCTCAAACATTTCCCTTCGCTGAAGAAGCTTTTGAAAGTAAATATACAGACTCGGCCAATTGTTATTCACCAATGGATTACACTCCTTATCAAGAAAACCTAGTTGTTGACGCAAGTTCAAGAGAAGATTCATCACCATTGTATGAATTTAACCATGTTGCTGAATCTGGAACACCAATTAATACAGAAAAATCTGTTAACATAGATGAAAGCGAGAATCTTATTTCTGCTACACAGTGCTTGAATATCACTGAAGATAATCTACCACATGGAGAACCAGGTCATATTAATGCCAGAGATCAATTTGACAAAGATTTTGATCTCAATACTTCAGAAAGTTTTGTTTCTGAGCCTGAAATTATTGATTTTTCTTGTGAACATAGATTTAATTCAGCGGAAAAGGAAAATGAACTTCTCAGTGAAGGATGTCGTGCAGAAGCTAGTGATCGTGGGGCATGCTTTACTTTCACTTCTAGTGTAGAAAGTTTTAGAGGATCAGATTTTACTTTTGGTTCTTCATCTTTTTCTCAAGTTCCATTGTCAACCTCTAGGCATCAACATCGAAGAAAAAACAGGATGGAAGTTGTTCCTGGGGTGTCAGTTTCCAGTTCAAGTTCCAGTCTCTTGGGTTCCATGGCAAATACTATTCCAATTCCCAGCAAGACTATTCAAACAAATAATACAAGAGAAACCAAAAATGTGGGCAATACGGGAGACAAAACAAACACAAACCTGGAGACCAAGAAAGATCTTGAAAATTCTCATTCTCAAAGAGTTGCAGAACAGGAAGCCTGTGAAAGATGGAGACTTAGGTACTTTCTAAGTTTCCTATTTGTTGACTCTGTGTGCTTTCATATATTTTGTAAGGCAGAGGCAGCAGTCCTAGCAGTATCAGTAATTCTGTGTATAACTACTGGTAACTTTGATTAATCCTATTAAAGATTAGAGCTTCTTTTTGTTAAAAAAAATGCAATCAATTAATTGCAAACTGGGAATTACATTGTTGACAATTTGACATTCATTAGGGGTAATCAAGCTTATGCAAACGGTCATCTGCTCAAAGCTGAGGAGTATTATACACAAGGGCTGAACTCTATGTCTCATAAAGAACATTATGGAAGCTGTAATCGAGAATTGATGTTGTGCTACAGTAATCGTGCAGCTGCAAGGATGTCCCTTGGAAGGATGAGAGAAGCTCTTGATGACTGTATGCAAGCTGTTGCAATAGATTCCCACTTCATGCGGGCTCAAGTAAGGATCGCAAAGTAAGTTGTCTTGGTTTGATAATTGATATCTTGTCTTCATATATTGTGTGCATACCCAGAATATTTAATTTTGGTTCTTAGAACCTGTACATCTGGGTTTATACTCAGTCGTTGTTGGGAATCCTTGGTTGTTAATTTAACTCATTTGAGAAGTGTGCCCATTTAAAGAAATCGTCAGGCACCATGATGAAAATTGTAGATTATCTAATTTTGTAAGGAAAATTATATCAAGTCTTTTTATTTTGTTTCTGTGTTGTTTGAATCTTCTGTTTCTATGAAGAAATTTTGAAAAGACGAAAAGAAACCTTTGACATTTGTTGTACATTCCGCAAGACAAAATATTTTAGTGAAACTGTGAAAGCATGCGCAGTTAGATGAAACAAGAAGACGGCCAAGAAATTAGATTAATATAATCTTCTAGTTTTGTCTGAATTTTGAAGCTGAAAGTGCAAACTAAGATATGAGAGTCAACTGTTCAGTTAAAGTTATTGTCTGTCAATATAGTAGAGTGATACCAGTTAATCTTCCTACTCACGAACTTCTCATTTTTGCCTAACTCTACATATCAAATCAAAAGGTTTAGGCCATTACTGCAATCTACCTTTCTTTCTATTCTCTCTAATATGATATATTGTCCCATATTTCCATTGTCTTTACCTGAAAGATTCTGAGTGAGATGATTTCTCCATTCTTTCTAATATGGTCAGGTATTCCAATTTTTCCATAGTCCTTATCTGAATGATTCCCTTGAGATGATTTAATTTTAATACTTCTTGCCAAACCGCTACTTGAATAGTATTTTTTGCTGCAAAATACTAAGCTCCTTTGTCTATGATAGACAATTTATGTGGATTTTCTAGTAGCTATTTACTACTAAGCTTTTAGTTGACTAAACTTGATTGATAGTGAGATATTTAGTGGAATACTACTTTGTTGCTTTTGTCTATTGTCTTGCTTTATGGTAGACAAAATTATGATAATAGCTATTGTTCGTTTGACATAGTTGCTATCTAGCATTGGGAGAAGTTGATAGAGCTATGATACATTTTAAAGAATGCTTATCTTCAATGCCTAAGGGAAGCCCAGATGCAAAAATATTGACCGAAGCTTCTGATGGACTTGAGAAAGCTCAGGTAGCACTTGATCTAGTTATTGCATCAAGTATTTTATACTAGAACTTGATGTGTGATTTACGTTACATACAAAAAAAAGTTTTATGCTTTATTGCTTTTGAGATAGCTCTCAATAGCCCAGAAACGAACAAGGACCTGTAATCTCCGAAAGTCTTTTTTGGGGAGCATGATAGAGATATGGCTATGTGTGGCAATTTTTTTTTCAGTTTAATTTCCATGACAAAATACTTGGTGTAGCAGATTAAAAACCTTTCTGAAAGGAATAATTTGACCTTTTAAGATTAGATGGCAGATACAGAATATCAGGCTCTTTTGAGAAAGGATATCCTTTGAGTAAATACCAGGATAACTTGGATGCCCGGGAAAACTCAGCCCCTGACAAACCAGTCAAGGCCGGTCCCAAGCCTAGATAAAGGCGGAGGGTTGCATAGGTTGCCAGCCACCCCGCATTAAAACTATGACAAATGTTCAATTACTCATCTGTGGATTTATCATGCCTTGTTGAAAATAAAGAACAATCACCTTATATATGCTGTGCAATATCCTGTATCTGATAATCTTTTCCTATTAGCACTCCCTAGGAGCGAAGTCCAGGCAAGCTAACATGAATACTAGACTCAGCCTACAAAATTAACGTTTTTTTTATTTTTCTTCCATCATGTTTCATTTATGCAACTAAAGTAACAATGATGCTAAAGATGATTATTTTCAAACCACACACACACACACACACACATATATATATATTTAAAAAGTAATAGATGGGTTTACCAGTTATATTGAAGATGAAATAATGAATCTTTTTTATGTATACTACTTGTTGATGATATCGTGCTAGTTGATTCAGTATAACCAACAATAAACTTGGAACTTGAATTATTTAGAGAAATTTAGAACTAATGGTTTTGAGTTAAGTATAATTAAAATGAATATTTGAGATGTGGTTTCTATTTAGCTAAAGAACTAAGGGAATAATTAAGATTAGTGAACAAGAAATTCATGCAAACAGTTTTAAATATCTTGGATTCATTATACAACTAGGAGATGTTCATGGATATTTCATTGTTGATAATAGTATAATAGATGAGTCAGTAAAATGGAGATGGACTTCTGGTATTTAATATAGTTGTGTGCATCTTAGGCTAAACGAAGTACTTTATAATGCTGTGGTACACCCAACTGGTATTAGTGTTAACAGTTAGGAAACCAGACAACAAAAAAATAGTGTAGCAAAAACACGAGAATACTAAGATGGGAATTTTTAAACATATTATTAGATGAGAGCAATTAGTTGTAATTTCCAAAGATGATAAATGAAATAAAGTGTGTGAAGATTGTAGGTCTGACATGTATTAGATTGTCTGACATGTATTGTTCTGATGTAACAGCATGTGGCCGATCATCTGGGTCACGCTGAGGAGCTTTTACATAAAAAGACATTTGATGAAGTGACAAAGGCCTTACAACTGATCTCTGAGTCACTACTAATAAGTACACATTCAGAAAGGTTGATGGAATGGAAAGCTGAGGCTCTCCTTATGGTCTGTGGTTTAAATATCTTGGAGTAGCGTCCTTTACATATTAATTTTCTTCTTGCTGCATATATATTAGAAAGTAGCAATAGTAGTCATACTATCTCATATATTTTGTTAGAATATATAATCTCATATATTTCTTTTGGCTGTATGTATTTTATTATCTTGAATGCTTCTTCAATTTTACAGATCCGAAGGTATGAAGAAGTTATCAAATTCTGTGAGCAAACTATGGAACATGCTGAATATAATGTGTTGACATCTGGAACCAATGGGCAGTCAAACAAAGTAGAGAAACCTGAAAATTTACAAGATTTTCCTCTAGGGCTTTGGCGTTTGCACCTGATGGCAAAGGCTAACTTCTTTTTGGGAAGACTTGATGAAGCATTTGAATTACTAAAGAAGCACAATCAAAGGAAAAGTATAACTGACAAGTACGATTCAATCCTATTAGCAATTCATAAGTTACTTGGGACATACCAATTTTCAAATATGTTCTTATAATTATATAATGATACCCAGGAATAGCAATGAGCCAGACTCTTCAACTCAGCTTTTTGCGATCATTCATGATCTTTTACGCCTTAAAGTAAGCTCATTCATTTCCTTTAAGCCATTTCTATTTCTCAGAACTATTTTATAAATTCCATGTAAAATGATTTATACTTGAGACACCTGACCTTGTAGTTATATTATTAGTTTTTGGTGTTTGGAATCATAGGACATTTGATTACTGTAAGTTGAGGTAAACTTAATCAGGTCAGTTGCTTTTTGTAGTGTAAATACTAGTTAACGACAACACCACAACAATGCTATACACCTGAATTGATTCTTTGACTTTTTTTTTGTAATCTTTAGGCATGGTAAACATAGTCATGTAAAGGCTGGTGATGATTTATTTTAAAACTAAGTTTACTAGGCTTTAACACGTTATGAGTAAAGTGCTATAGGTCAGTTGCTTTTTGTAGTGTAAATACTAGTTAACGACAACACCACAACAATGCTATACACCTGGATTGATTCTTTGACTTTTTTTTTTCTTTTTTTTGTAATCTTTAGGCATGGGAAACATAGTCATGTAAAGACTGGTGATGATTTATTTTAAAACTAAGTTTACTAGGCTTCGAACACATTATGAGTAAAGTGCTATAAAGGCAGGATAAGCCAGAACTTCTAGGGGATTGAATGAGATGCTGGTAGTCAATATTACATATGATCTGTTGGAGAAGTATTATGAGGCTAACACAGGGATTGTGGCATCAAGTAATTAGATAGGCTATTTATATATTCGACCACCCACCAATAGTGCCTATGTGGATTTTGTATCCTTGTAAACAGTTTGTCTTATCTGTAGGCTATATTTTCCTTTTCCTCAAAAAGTAAATAACTGGGAGCATGAACAGTGGTTAAAGGAGAAGAAATGGATTGTTTAAAGGATTGTTTTTTCCATTTCATTACTTCCCCCAAAAGAGCATCGTGTCCAATTCAATCAAAAAAAGTAATGTTTATTCACAAGAGAGTAGATATAGACCTAGAGTAGGTACATATACTAACACTCAGAGAGAAGTGAACTAGTAGTAAATGAAACAATATGCCCACGATGATTTTTCATGAGGTTGTTTTGCTACTTTATGCTTTCTGTGTCAATTTTGTGCTATTTTTCACAATCATGTGGATACTTCTTTTCATTACAATGTTTCGATCTTATCTGTTTGTTTATTCCTTCATATACATGCAGAGGTCTATGTATTGATGTCATTATTGCAATGTCTGATTATCAGGCTGCTGGAAATGAAGCATTTAAAGAAGGGAGGCATTTGGATGCAATAAAACATTACAGTGCTGCTTTAGCATTGAATATTGAATCACGCCCATTCACTGCAATATGCCTGTCGAACCGTGCTGCTTCATACCAATCCCTAGGCCAAATTACTGATGCAATTGCAGATTGCAGTCTAGCCATAGCTCTTGATTCTACCTACCCAAAGGTTGGCCAGTAACTATATTTCCTATTTTTCAAATTGTAATTTGAACTTTTAACAGATTTCAGCACCTGGCCTTTGCGCCTCAATCAAACCCTAGCCTAGACACATGCTTATAGCTTGTATAGAAAATATTGTCTCTTTTTTTGTTTTTTTTTTTGTTTTAGCCAGTCATTGAATCCTTAATTGCACAGGAAAAACACCTTTATTGGCATCACCATCCCAAATGAACCTGGAATTTGAGTTTTTGTGAACTAAGAACTGAGTTCAGTTCTCCCTTGTCGCTTCCCTTGTTTGGCTGTAGTAGAAAGGAACTTTGCAACTAAGATTTGGATGTGCATATATTATCAAATCAATCTTACGTATCTGTGACAAATTCCTAGACCAGTTTGGAAAAAAAACTCCTGGAGAACCAAAAAGTTTACAAATCAACCATTGTGCTAGAAATTATCGAAATTGTCTTAAACTAAAATTCATGAACCAAACTGTTCAAACCTGATTAGAAACAACTTAACACGGGAAGTATTTAACTTGTTCATTATAAGGGCATGGTTTTAAAATTGTTTTAAATGTGCTATTGTAAACAATATGCAATATGGACTAGTACTTTTTGATGAGATTGATGACCAGACTAGACCATATAGTTTGTGTATGTTAGTGTTATATGTACTCCTGCAAGATGAACTCAAAGGTTAAGAATAATGGTATCAGATTAATGCATAACAAACTATTATTTGAAACTTTTGTTCTATGTGCTGATTTGTTCTATGATAGGCACTTTCTAGAAGGGCTTCCTTATATGAGATGATCAGAGACTACGAACAAGCATCTAATGACCTCCGCAGACTTGTGTCTCTTTTGCAAAGGCAAATCAAAGTCAAGGATAATCAAAATGTTTGTGCAGAAAACTCAGACAGTAACCTTAGTGAGCTACATCACGCCCGATTGCGGCTTTCTATTGCAGAGGAAGCGGCTAGGAAAGATATCCCTTTGGATATGCACCTTATATTGTGAGTTCTCGCCAACTTGTGCGTGCGTGTGTTTTTTTTTAATTCATGGTTATACTATTTTTTTAGAAAGACATTATTTCAAAAAGAAATTCATGATTTTCAAGCCCGAAATGTCAACTGTTTATGTTAGTTCTTCACTATTCCAACATTTATAACTGTCACATTAGGGTAAACATGAATTGAACATTACTAGTGATATCTATGAAGCCTACCCAAGTAGTTTGGGCAAAGACTGATGGATACTGATGAAAATTATGATTAGTGTAAAATGAATGGGTTGTGCTGATGGATGTTCACCAATTGTTGTAGACATCCATTTCCCTCTCTTTGCAAAGTGGTTACTACTTTTTATTCTGTCCCCAGATTAAACAGAATTGTTATTCGGAAAATCTTTCAAAAAAAATACAGTTTGAATTTGATATACTGATATTTAGGATTTAATTTCATTGATCTATAAATATTTATCCTCAAGTGAACATGCATATACAGAACACTTGCTAGTCTTGTTTGGGCAACTGACTTATTACTAGTTGTGTATACAGGGGAATTGAACCATCAAGCTCTGCCGCTGATATAAAGAAGGCATACCGGAAAGCTGCACTCCGACATCATCCCGACAAGGTATGGTTTAAATTTAATGGACAATAATTTTCAAATATTTGGATACGACACCAAAATTGAATCAAAGCACTCAAAGAATTATGGCTGAGTTGATGCCCATGAGGGATCACAGAGAATGAAAACTCACAATGAGGATTTTTTATCATTTGAAAAATGACTAATATTGAAGAATTTCACCTCTTTGGTAGATCTCAACCCAAACAAACTAGGAAAATAATCTAATACAAATTAGGAAATACACTAATCTAGTTAGATTTCTACTAAAACTTCTTTGCCATCCTAATTAGAACATACTAAAACTAATTAATATCCTAAAAATTAAACAATTACCAACTAAAGTTTAATTTCCTTGTTTGCTTTACATTTAACCCTTTCTCAGTTTATTAACTTCGATTCCTACTCCAGGCTGGTCAGATCTTGGTTAGGAGTGAAACCTCTGATGGGGCTTGGAGAGAGGTAGCCGAGGAAGTCCACAGGGATGCAGACAGATTGTTCAAGCTGATAGGAGAGGCATACACAGTGCTTTCTGACGCCACTAGGTATAAATTTACTAAAATTTAAGAGAAAACAATTATGCCTCATCTCCCTCCCCCGGAGTTTGCACTCACTAAACCATGCTGAGATACAAAGGAGCTAAAAATGAGAGAGACGTCGAGATGCCGGTTTCAACCTGCGAGGTGTAAATCTACTAACATTTGAGAGAATATGATCATGCCTCATCTTCCTTTATCAAAATCTTCACTCAGTAAACTATTTTTTTTAGAGACAGAGCCAAAAACAAGAGAGAGCTTGAGGTACGAGCCCATTTCTATTGGTATGCTGAAGATGAATATTTATACTTGGTCAACTGAAAAGAGAGGACAGTTCATGTATGCTTTGGATGACTGCATCTGTGTGTTTGTATTCATGTAGAGGGGATTTGTATATGTAATCTTTATTTTTTTGTGAATATTTTTAAATTTAATTAACTTGATTGCTGTATAATCTACGTTGATCTTTGACAGTTAATTCAATTCTCGAGCTTTTACAATCGAGAATGCGTGAGGTCATGGAAGGTTTGACATGATCTTTCACACATGGCACTTGGTAACTCAACTTTTTGTTTTTATACCAGGTGTTTAGATTAATTCTGAGAGATGATCCGATCTCCGCTAAATAAATTTAGAAAGTGTGGTGACTTGACAAGACACTCTAGCTTCACTAGTAGAATGGGAAATATACCCTTAAATTAAAATGAGGGTATATTTGAAATATGTTAAATTAAAATGATCCAATATACATACTACGGATTCTGCTAGCAGTCGAATTAAGATCATGCATGCATCCAACTATTTGAAATCTGTTAGATAGTATCCTTCACCATGTTTTACGACATAAAAAAAGTTGTAGAAAAACACAGACACACAACAACATATCCAGAATTCAAAAGTACAAACTTAACTTCAAGCTAGTTAGCACGGTAATTAACGCTCTGCAAGCAAGCAAATCGATCGAAAGAAAGAAAACCGCGTGCAAAGCCTACGATTTCCTTTCAATC
>JBBPFP010035073.1:0-18355 GCA_037974795.1 Kaempferia galanga | reverse complement strand
GTATCCCGAAAATTCTCTAAAAATAGTCCATGGGTTCAGAAAAATGTCCAAAACATTTTAAAACTATTTCCAGAATTTATGGACTAAAACTCGGGGTGTTACAACTTACTACCTGAAATTCGACTTTAATGCCTCTGCCATAGTTTTGATAGCAAGACTTATCCTTTCCTTGATAAACAATTGTTTGCTTTTGTTTAAGTCTGGCCTTCTCATTCTTTGAGGTTTCTAGCCAAGGGAAAATTCTGTGCTACGGAAAGATCATACAATCTGAGCCTTTTCTTATGGTCTTGAGAAACCAACAATGGATAAGATCTCTCTCCTCCTTCTAGTAAATTCGATGATACTCTATTATAAAAAGTTTAAAGTCATAAACTACCTTTCCTAATATAATAGTCTTTCGATTGAACTCTCCTTAGGTATTTACATATATGTATGTATTAATTTTCGTTCATGTTATAAGCATTGCATTCCATACTTGTATTAGAGAGTTTGAAAAGTTTTTTTAGTTCGGAGGTTTAACGATTTGCAGTACTGCTATCGCAAGAAAAGTCGTTGTATCTTGAGAGACAATTACCGTGTTCCGTGAGCACCATATCCTGGACAAATTCATCTTAAAGAGATCGAGTCTAACTCTAACCTCCCTTCTTAAAAATCTTCATTTTCAGCCTTCACTAAAAACAAAACTAATCTTCAACCTCTCTTTGCACCCATACGAGGCTAAGATTTCTTTCAATCTTATTGGTCATTGTTCTTTCTATTCTTTGGTTGAAATTTTATTGATCAAGAGAGGCAGAAGTTGCATAAGTTATCCGAATTGCTTCTCTTATTCCTAATAATTCTTTCCAATTGATTTAAATTTTTTTATGCTCTCATTTTTAATATGATTTCAACCAGAAGTACACGTGCTTCCATGTTCTTCACTCCTTTTGTTGACAAATAGTCTATCATACATAATAACGTATGCGTAGTAGGTATAGTTTGATGGCAAAATTATGATTCCTTCTGCATTAAGAACTTCAACAGTTAAAGAAAAGCTCTTTCTCCATTTTTAATATTTGGAACAAAACTTCATTTTTAAAATGTAAACTTAAAACAAAAAAGTTCCATATTATTCAAATTTACTTCTTAAGCAGTGGCAACAACCATACAAACTTCAAGCAGAACTGAGTGGAACAGCCATGTATTGCTCCCAACACTTCAATGGAGATCACAAACTAAATTTTGTGCCATCAATAAACCATAGACTTAGTAGCTAAAATTGCTTGCTTCTTGGATTGGAACACAGCAAGGAGTTTGTCTCTTGGAGGCAAGCATTCCGCCACCACATCAGCTGCTACGAATCCTTCAATCCATCTGCATAAGTTGGGAAACTCCTCACCATTGATCAAGCTTATGCCAGCCACTTCCTGGAGCACACCAAGCCACAGAGCAAAGAAACTTGCAGAAATGTCGACCAGCCCGATCGATTCACCTCCGAAAAACCTCCTCTCACCAAGCTCATCGTCAAGGATCCTCAGGCATGCTCTTGCTTGCTCCATAAACATCTGCTGCGTCTCCCCTTCCGTCCAGCATGACATCCAACAAGCACCTACGCACTGCAAGCAAGCCAAAGTTATGGACTACTAGAAAAGCCGATCAATTTTCTCATCTAAACAGATCATAACAAGCGAGACCTTATCGTCTATGAACCGTGACCAGAACCTGGCCATGCCCCTCTCATAGGGAGCCTTGGGCAGGATCGGGTTGTCTGTCCAAGTTTCGTCAATGTACTCGAGGATGATCAGTGACTCAGGGATGGCTTTGCCGTTGTGGAGGAGGACAGGGATCTTCTTGTTGATCGGGTTGGATGCGAGGAGCAAAGGGCTCTTGTTGGCGAGGTCTTCCTCCACCTTCTCGTGGGGTATCCCCTTCAGCTTCAGAGCAAGCTCCACTCTGAAGCTCCAGGGGCTTGCCCAGAACCTTAACACCTTCACTTGCTCAGCCTCGGCCATGCCCAATGATTAATTGCTAGCTTGCCGACTTTCTACTCTCCAAGATGCTATTTATCTACATAACATGCCAACCATAACTTCATTGATTAGTTCTTTTCTAAGAAACTTCATATATATTTGTTTTCCCTGTTTTTCTGAAAACTGGAGGTTTGATTAATCAACAATTGGAACATGATATTATAAAGAAATAAGCTCCACCACCGATTGACACTTCCTTCCCCTGTAAGGTTTTGACTTGAGATAATTGGTCAACGCAATTATAAAATTATTCTAAAAACATCTACATTAGAAATTCAAATTATACACAAATGAAAGAAAACAAATGCTTAGAAATTTTACTAGAAAAATATATATTTGAGAATATGGTGACTTTAGACACAGATGCTTAGAAACCTTCCCTTTATATATAATTTAAAAGAATAACCTAGCTAATTAAATTATACAATCATGAGAAATTAGAAAACGTATGAGCATTCAATACAAGTAGTTTTATTGTTAGATGTAGGGTGATCTTATAATCATGAAACGCTATAAAAATAATTATCTTATAATTGTTGTTTTCAAATTTTCATATTTTGAAATTTTTGTATAATAGTAGTTGTTGGTGCAATTAAGGTTGATCAGTTTCACGCTCGAGCTTGAGTTACTATGCTTAATAATATATGAGAAAGAAATCAAGTAGGTCAAGGGAGGATTGGATACTTATCTCTTAACTGAAGATTAGACAATGGGAAGTCCGAAAATGGAAGTTAGGCAATATAAAAATCCTAGTGAGTGGAATTAGGCAGTGAAGACCGATTTGAGAACTAGGCAATTAAAGTCCTAGTGGAGCTAGGTAGTGAAAATCTAGTTGAGAACTAGGCAATGGAAGTCCTAGCAGGGGTTAGGCATGGAAAAAGTTCAAGTGGATTAATAGTTAACCAGACACTTGGTGATCGGAAGTCCAACGGGAGTTAACACAAGATGAAAAGTCCAAGTGGATCAAAGGTTGACCGGGCACTTGGTGAAAAAGCTCTAGCAGGTCAAAGGCGACTGGATGTTAGGCAATGAAAAACCTATCATGGATGACTTTAGGGTTGGATAAACGAAACTTAAACTCAAGTTCATAGCTTAGGGTTGGGCAATCAATTAGTTCGATCGATTAGCCCAAGGCCAATCGATTATGCAGATTGCCTAATCGATTGGGACATATTTCAATTGATTGTCTAATCAATTGTGAGGTTTTTGCGAAGCACAGTAAGACTCTGAATCGATTGGCTAATCGATTAGGTTTTATGTTGATTGTTTTCACATGAGAACATAGGGGCATGGAATCGATTAGGGCAATCAATTTAAACATCACCAATCAATTAGAGTATTCGATTAAAGTGTATTCACGAGAGCACAGTAAGTGCTAGAATCAATTGGGAAATCGATTAAGAGATTCTTGTGGCAATCGATTAGAAGCTACTGAATCGATTGGTTTGGCTCACAAATCGATTAGTCAAGCAAAAAGAGTTGTTCTACAGGTTTTGAATGGTCAAACTGACGTGGCAACTGATTGGGGGTAAGTCAATTGATTAGATGTGTCGAAATAACCATAGAAAAGGGATTTTCGTGAAGATTTGAACAACACTTGTTTCTATCGGTTCTTGAGAGTTTTGGAGCGAAATATTATTACATTTTTCATCCACTAAGAGGCAATCCAAAGCAAGAAAAGACCATGTAATGCAAGGTTTCTTATTGTAAACCCTAAAGTCATTCTTGATTGTTTTGTAATTGCATTCTTGTTTTCTTAATGTATGCAAATGATTGAGCTTGTACAAGACTTATCCGCCTCTGGAAAGTTTCCAAGAAGAAGGGATTTCATAGTGGATGAGATCGTGAGAGTCATACCCTTGGATTAATCACTTCAAGTAGGTGGAGACTAAGTCAATTTAAGGTGTTAGCATTACTTTAAGTTTTCCGTTACAAATCAAATTCAAAGAAGTGATTAAAGCTATTTACACCCCCTAGCTCTCTACATATCTTAACAATAGTCTCATTATCAACTGTTCGAAATATATTTTTCTCTACATAGACAATAAAATTATCATTCATCCAATCATCACTCATTCGATTGTGCAACCTGTCTTTCATAATTCTCATGACAAAAAGCACTCTCTCTATCATCATAGTCGTAATAGTAGAATTCATGTCAATGTCAAAAATTTATAAACAATGTGTACACCATACTTTGCTTTGGCATAATTAAAAAAATTGATAAACCCAGTTAGCCTCATTGACTATCTCTGGGGGTGGCCGACCCGACTCTACAGAAGTTTCCCACCGACCACCAGGGTAAATCGGGAAGCACTCGCAGCGAGCGACCCAAAAGCCCAGCATCCCTTAGTTGCAAGTCTCATTTGGAGGAAAAATCTCTGTAAATGTGCTGTAGTTGGGAATCGAACCATGAGTGCTTAGGAGACAACTGAGCGTCCTGACTGTTGCACCATAGCCCCGGGGACTTTGCTTTGGCATAACTAACTTCTATGAAAGATCACCAAACTCTTTCAATCTTTGAAATGATTTGTTAGAATGTAAATCACATATATATAAGTTTCAAGTTGATCTTGAGGTACGGGAGATCAACTCTTAAGAAGCCTTATGAATAAAACTCAATTAGTTGTATCAATTTTTTTCTTATCAGAAGTCAAAAATGAGTTTTATGGACACAAACAAGCTAGATAAAGAAGAAATTTTATATTTCCCTATAAAAATGATCATTTAACTTTTGAAGTTGCATATCAATAATATCGTAGAATAAATCAACATGATAGTGATGTAAATTTATTACTTTTGATGAATTATGATGGGGACGACAACGTTATGCATAATGTAAATCTCAACCATCATCTCTTATATTTTGGGGTCGATGTTTATATCTTTGTATCAAATCCATGGCATTCACAATATTTTGATATTTTTGCAATGCCGTCAATAATTCATTCAAAATTCTGAAGACACGTTTCATAGATTGAATAAAAAACAAATAAAAATATTGACTCCAATAAATTAAATGTCTTCGAATTTTCGAAGCATGCTTGGAGCTCTATGCCATTTGTTTGTCCTTGTATTGTAGAAAAAATAATTAATTAGGTTAGGTAGCGTTATATCTCAGGCAATCGGTCCGGTCCGAATCTAAGAAAGTTTTTCATCGACTGCCACGGTAAATTGGGAAACATTCGTTGTGGACGGCCTAAAAGCCTAATATCCTTTGGTTGCGGGTCCCATTTGGAGAGAAAAATGATGTAGCTGAGAATCAAATCGTATATAGATATCTTAAGTGACAACTAAACACTTTGTATTACACTGTAGCCTCGGGAGCCTACTTGTATTGTAGAAGACTACAAACTCATTGATCTCTTTAATGGTTCGTTATCATCGAATAGGTAGATGTAGATCTAGAGATCTACGAACAACACCACCAAAACCAAGAGCATCAGAATAATCAACCAGAACAGATGAAGGTGGCATCCAGAGTTTTTTAATCAGGACCCACCGGCCCTATAGACAAAGGATTACTGCCAATCTCTCAAATTAGAATTAATTATTATTTTTTATTTTATCTGGATCAGCTGACCCATGTATGCTCCGCCCATGAGTGTACATTGTGCTTCTATGATTATTTTCTCTCTTCTGATCTCAGAGCAGTTAGTATATGCTAATCCATGAAATCTAGGGTAGGTTACTTGAATGGAAAGATAGGAAGAAAACAGAAGAGAGAGAGAGAGAGAGAGACTGCAATTTTACGGCATTCCTTATTTCTCTCTCTCCTTTCTATCTTCCGAAGTGAACTGAAGCCTTAATATTTCTCTTTCTTCGACCATGCCGTGATCCGAACAATTATTCTCCATCTCTAACTCAGCCCTAAATAAAAAGGATTATCCATCCATAGATTAATTTTTTCTTCTTGCTCTATGCATGCACGATAAGAAATTGACAATCGAAGTAAATTGTTTATACTACATACACAACTAATTAATCTGTTTAAATTAACGATCTGCAACTCACAAACTCAAGATCCAATAATCCATTAGAATTTAGAATTAAATAGCATAATTAGAGGTGATATAAAAAGAGATTTGTATGAAACTCTAATTCTAATCTTTCTTCTTTTATAATTTTTACCATTCCTTTTGGAATGACTTTCGACACCCATTGACATATGTTAATCCATACAAGAAGGTTCGTTAGCAATGTGCAACGTCCTAATTCGTATATGAATTTATTAATTGGCAAAGTTATTCTGAAATCACTTGTGCATGGGTTCGAATAACTGTCGACCTAGCCTTTCAACCTAGAGAGGGAGTAAAATGAAATGGATTTCAAAATTTCAGAAGGTAATATATAATTTGCTAAATGATTGATTGAACCATAGCTTACCACAATACAATCAAGAAGAGATTACAAATAAGTTCCAATGGTACAATTTAGGTAGACAATGCGAGGGATTGATATACATTCATAAAGAAAAATAAAAACCTTCCTTAAATTTTGTCATATTGCCTATCAACACGTCCAAGGTTATTCACTGTCGTAGTCTTCGTCATCACCAAAGGAAAAGACAGATGCATCAGCTGCGATTGCCTTGAACTCACTCACAGCTGTTGAATTCGAAGTGGCAGCCTCCTCCAACTTGTGGCTACTTGTTCCTTCCTTTGTCCCTCCATCGACAATTCGGGTTTCTACCTTTCCATCATTGCAAGAAATCTGCTCTGCAGAAGTAACTATGCTTACAGTTCCTTCATTTGGAACGTTGGTTGTTGGTCTATCAAAAGTGGCATGTTCTCCATTATTGCTCACAGGCTGAGGACTGACTTGATTAGGAGATCTACTGTCTTCTGCATCGCTGTCTGAGAACACATCGTCATTGTTGTCATTTTTCCTGAGAGATTTCATGCTTCTGTCTTGTTTTGCTTTTTCAGTGGCCACACTGACATCAGATTTTCTTTTATCATATTTGTTTGCTTGATTTTGAAATTTGGATGAATCATAGTCTACCATCACAATCTCAACTTGAAATCCAGGTGAAGGTGTTTTTCTCTGCCGCATGAACAAACATTAGAAGTAGACATCCTTGGTTGGATTGATTTTTTTTTTTTAAATAAAAAATTTGACAGTATGTATATATTCCTTCTGGATTTATAAGTAGTTAAGTACATCTAAATTATCTGGTCAGCAATCAATGAGTACCTTTTCAAAATCATCAAGCTCAGTCGTGTTCAAGGTAACTCTGTTCTCTATCATCGATGTGTTCAACCAACTACAAGAAGAATTTCTCATCAGTATTGCTCCATCTTAATTTCTGTAAAGAAGAGAACTATGTCTGACTGGGTGCCTTATTGAATAACTGATTTATGCAGAACCAATTACAAGATAATTAGAAGGATGAAGGAGAAAATGGTTACCGATTGCTATTACCCAGGGAAGTGATTGTGGCAAGATGAGTATTATTCTAAATGAACCTGGAAGGAACTTTCATTATCCTAAATCAAAACAAGGACATCTATGGCTCTGATAACCATGAATTTGTTTTGTTAATTAGAAAGAGGCTTTTATGCTTTACTTCTCATTTAACAACTTCTAAAATGCCAGGAAAGCATCTCAGAGATACCTTTAGCATATTATATTTTCATACGTGCTTAGGGAGATCAAGGGAATGCAACTAAATGGTTGTTCATATTATAACTTTCCTGTCTCACTTGGCAACTAATTAAAAGCTTAGACTTAGCTGGTATAATCTCATCTTCTCCTTGAATGAATTATGCAATTTTCACTAGCACAATTACCTAACAACATCAGATGTAGTTAGATTGCAAGATTAAAAAAATATCATCAGATGTTAATAGAGGAACATGATGATAAATTAAGATGCATTTCTAAGATATAGTTGATGAACAGAGTTTAAGAGAAGTTGCACCAGTAAAAATCCCCTTGGCGGTCTTGGAAATGTATTTTGAAATCACCAGCTAACTCTGTAAGACCAGGCTCTCGCGGTAACGCAAAAATCATGATGCCCTTTTGTTTTGACTTGAACCAAAAATGCTCTGGCTGCAAATATTTGGTGCATAATTTATTTTTTTCTGACCTTATATCAGTATAAGCTATAGAAGAAGCATTGGAACAAATGATTTGGTGCTACATCGTATCACATGTAGTTGTAATTGAGAAATAAGACCTAACATTTGGCTTAACACTGCTTCTCCATTTTGTGGACGGAAGTCAGATGAATAAAGGGTATGTTGCCAGACAAGTTACTAAATTAATTTCTAGAAGACATGTTACTGAAGACACATGAATAAAGGGCATGTTCACATTGTCAACAAATGGAAGTCTCTCCAACGATCAGATGTTTCAAGTCTCTCCAAATAAACATTGCTATATAATTTCCTAGACAGATAAGCAGCATAATGTTATTTTCTTTGGTGATTGTTCTGCAGTTATATGTTATCCAACCATAAGTCCCAGAGGAATAATATTGCCATGTTTATTTGAGTTATTGTTAGGAACAATTTCAACAGATTTTAGCTAGCTCATTATAGGATAAGATTTATTTATCTGACAAATAGTTGGAATGAACATGACTAAGATGATGACGATAACCAATAATTGGTTAAATCTGGACTGAGGGGCAACACTGATGCAAATTGTCCTGGTGAACCAAAAACCTTCACTATTTCAACTAGACAGGTATGGACTCAGATTGCCAGTTCATTTGGTCCTGTTAAAAGAACACTGCAAATTACTAGAAAGAAGAAGCAGAGACAACTTGTTGAAGGTTTCTAATTGACTCATCTGAAAAGCATATAAAAGCACTGAATCACAAAGCTAAAAAATGAATAATTTAACAAAAAGACAAAATCTGATGTGGAATAATACCATCAAGTCTTTAGTCTTGGGGTGCTTTTTTGTTGAGAACAGAACTCCTGGTTGATGACATATTGTTAGTACATGAGAGATCAACATATTTCAAACAAAATATGAAGGGCTAAGTTATCAACTATTTCTCACAAATAGTGAACTTATTAGTGATGGTCATTTCCACTAATAATCATATTCTTGTGAAATACAGTTTAAACAAAAAAAAAAAAAAAGCTACAGTTTATCTTGATACAAGACCTACAGTGCTGGTTACCTATCAAGTTAGTGCAAGCAAATCTGTTCCAAATTATTTCTGGACAGGTTAATATCTTATGTAAAGAAAAGCAGATTAGCTTAGAGAATCAATTTTGACAGCCATTTGCCTACTTTCAATTAGTAATAAGTTGATAATATCCAAAACTCATTTTACTGAGTGTTAAAGATTTTCTCATTGCGAAGTTTCTTGACATGAACAACATGAAATAAGAATGACTAATAAACATGAGAAGCTAAGAAATCATCAAGTACCATTTTGTTGGCTAACAGTAATCGAAGGCCTGATCCAATATGGGCAATTATGAAGGCGAAAGCCCTTAAGCATGCACCTGAAGAAAATGATAAAAATTTACATTTGTTTGTGCTCCACTGCAGCTACTCTTGAATGCTAATGAAAATGATAGAAAAAATGTGATACCTACGCCCTGGTGGAATGTCGCCATTAGAATATGTTAGATTGTATCCAAAGTATCTGACGTACCTCTAACAAGATTTACATAAAAAATTCATTTTTTTTATAAAAAAAACATCGTACAGATTTTTTTTTAAAAAAAAGGTTATGAACAAATGACTGACAATTTGACTTGGGATGATAAGCCCCTTTGAGTCTAGACATCTTTCTTTGTTGAAGTAATCAATGGACTCATCAGCAGCTGGAAAGATCTGTGTAATAGATTATCCATGTTAAAAGTAACTTTAACCACCATTTGGTCACTTAGCAAATATAATTTTTGTTTATATTCCAAAAACATAATAAAACACATGAGATGCAATAACATCTCACTTTTAAGTACAGTAGAAGGCTAGAAATCATCAGTCCAGTCCTTCCTACACCAGCTTTGGAGTGAATAATAACCACATTATCCGCATCCTGCTCTAACCATGACTTGGCACTTTCACAAAATGATGCTATTAACTGGATTGATGGGCAATTATGTTCATCAATGGGGAAACAAGCAACCTGACCAAGCAGAAAGCAAAAATCAACACATAACAATGAATAATAGATACCATAGGCTAATATAAATGTGCATATACTGAGGTCATAGCATTAGTAAAAGTCGCAATCTAACTATCAATACCATAGGCTAAGAATTCTTTGGATCAAAAATATCCACAAGTAATGTTATCTACACATATTTTCTGTTTCAGAGAACCTGGAAGTCAATAAAAGTTACAAACTTTGGCATAAAAAACAATGAATCATACATATATATCATGGAATAACAGTTGAGATAATTGCACACTAAAAATCTATGATATCATTATAAATATATAAGAAATTAAGTCAAAATTTTGATGAAGAATATCAAAATGTATTAATTCATGACACCATAAAGCTTACCTTCCCCTCAAATAATGATGCATCATACAATCTCTCGGAGCAGAGATTATAAACTTTGTACTTCCCCTGCAGATAATAAACAAGCAATTTAAGCACCATATTTATGAAAGAAAAGGCACAGTTCTTCTGTACACAAATCTAGTTTCTGTATGAGTTCACATCTATGGATGAAAAATGTGTTGAGAACAAGTGTTTACGACTCCACTAGTCAGCAAGATGATATGCTAATTCACAGAAATTTTTTGAAGAAGGTGATTTAAGGTCCACCATTCCAACACCCCAAATTGAAATCATCGAAGAGTGTTTCTTCAATATTTGTCCCCTCCAATACTTTTGATATATGGCATTCTTGAACAAAGTTTACTTAAACAAGATGGTTGAGATAAACCAGTGATCTAGTATGGCAAGACTTTGTGGTGTGTTTCAAGGAACTTAATCACTTCTTCCATATGATTTCTGTAGAATCCCTGCCAAAGTAGAATATTTTAAGATGAAAGCTTGTGATCAAAGCACAAGTAGGGTAAAACTATAATAACCTCAAAAAGGCCAAGAAATCCAGAGCTTATGTAGCCAGAAGGGAAGCCCATAGCTATGATTTTCTCTGTAATATATGTAAGATCTAGATCAAATTCACCTTCCTGAGAACAAAAACACTTCTTAATTAATCAAACATGCAAACCAAAGAAGAATTTGCAAATTTTTAGCAATAAAACCATAAAGAATTTTTAAGAAGTATTAAGATTAATATGATTAAGCATATTTCATGTCCAAAGAGTAGGTGAAATTGTTTGACTCTCTTTGCTAATATTTGAAGTCCTTGAGGATGTAAATGGATTTAGTTAATCCCAATCCAGTTAATGAGAATTGGTGGAAACATGGAAGAAAGTAGGCATGACAACTGAGATGATCACATGTCCTTCAAATTGCAATATGTTTACACGTTATCATGGTCCTACAATTGTACTAAACTCCAGCTAGTGCGAGGAAAGAAATGCATACTGAACTTTTTAAATATTAAAATGTTTTATGCCATAATACTAATAGGTAGATATGAATGATCTGGAACTGGACGAGTTATACTAACAAAAATACAAGAATGAGGGAAAAATAAAGTAGAAATAGTTTTTAAGCCAGCTTCACAGCTGGTCAAAGAAATTACAACGGGAGATGATTGAATTTTGTTGTAGAATCCATTTTGAATGAAAAAAGTTAAGTTTGACAGGAAAAAACTAAAAGTTTCTCATTGGGGGTTTAAAAAAACGTATTTCGGAAAAAACTGTGAATATTCAAGTTCAAAAAATAAGATATTGACAAGCACATTTTTCTTTGATCAAATAATATGAACTCTTTTAAAGCAAAGTTTCAAATTTCAATTGTAACCCAAAGTCAAAGGTTATTAATATGACATTGATGAACAGCAAATTTTTTCTGACAAGTAACATACTTTTTATGTTAAACTAGTAATAATATCCATGGGATCAACTTCTGAAAAAAATGAGAAACTATACAATTAACAGTATTCAATCTCATAAGAACCTGATATCGCTTTTTGTTTTGTGAAGCAATTTGGCGAGCCTTGACTTGGACAGTCTTCATTGCAGTTCTAGAAGAGTCTACTAAACCTTTTGTAAAAACTTCAAAAACACCAGATTGCATAGCTGTTGTATTGTTCTCAACACTTTCCTCTTTTGAAGATAAGTTTGAAGGCAGAAGTGATCCAAATCCACTAGAGATTCGTTGCAAAGTTGACTTTGCTTCATTTCCTGATTGTGAATCTCCTTGATGAGATACTTGTAAACCTCTGAGAGCCTGTGCCCATGAAGATATTCCAGTTGACAGTATTGATGGTATCTCTCTCAGAGTTGCATTCAGTTTAGTAGAATCAAGGTTACTTGTATTGGAGATGTTATCAGTTTGTGAAGGAAAATCATGTTCTTTGGAATCTTGCAATTCCATTTTCTATTCTGGTTTTGAGCTCCCAAAGCTAGCTGCAGCAACACAAATAATCAACAGGCCATACTATTATTCACTGCACTTGGAAAATAACTTATGTATGTCCAAGAAGCTGCACATGAAAAATAGGATGATACAAGGTTAGAAATTGGATGCAAAGGAACCAAACGTCCGTTAGGAACTTATAAACAAACTAAGCACTAATTAAAATTCTCAAATGACTATTAACCTGAGTTGAAAATAGTCACTTGGACGACAGAATATAATTGAAGCTTGGCTTAGTAGAACATACAGCAAGCATTGTCATGGCAGTGTGTAAGCAAGAATTGGTTCAGACATTTTATCCAATCCAACTAGGTATTGCAATTTTGATGGTAGTCACAACAAGCTAATAAGTTCCTAATACAAGTGAATGGTGTTGAGTATTGGGAAGATGAAACAGCATGGTAGAGTAACAACATAACGACGGGAAACTGCTCAAGTCGTATATGAAATGACAGTGTAAAATCGTATGAGAAAGAGCTGTTCATTCCAGGCATACGATGAAGCAGATTTGAAAAAATGAAACATATCCAAATCAAAGTATTCGTTAATCTGCTCATGTGAGGAAAACATCAAGGTTCAAAAAAGAATATCGAACTAGGAATTTAGGAATATATTGAAGTCAGTCAAAATGTTACCGAACAATGTGAAAAATAGAATGAGAATTCTTTAGTCTAATCTCACAAAATAAGAAGACAAAGGATCGCTGAGACATTTTCACGGTTCATGGCAATCCCCCAGCGGAACAGATTAACGAACTCAGAAGTCAAAAGAGCTCTCGCTCAACCCACTCCTACCAGTGAATCTATGAGCACTCGGCGGTGTCGATCAGAGAACAAATCAAAGTGCGCCCCGGATCCTTGCTACATTTATTGTGACAGAGATTCGGTCAGATGATCATAGATCCAACACGCATCGATCATCATGGACTCTTCAAAATCCACAAACATTTCAAAATTTAGCCAAATCATAAAAACCTCAAAGGAAACAGGAGCTACGGAAGAGAAAATCCCAGGCAGTAACAACTGACCTCTTTAATTGCTCGAAGATCTAATTCTCTCTGGGATCTAATGGGAGAGACGGAGCTATCTGTCACGAAGGATTAACGCCGAAGGTTGGCCGGAAAGATACTCTCTCAGACAGATCTCCGCCGGATTTGTATTAGAACGGTAACTGAGACCGACCCCAAATCTGATCGCAGAGAAAAGAGGAGCAATGATGAGGAGAACTACCGTTTGGGCGCCCATTTCCTTACATTTTTGTTTATTATTTACTTCAACATTTTTATTTAATCCCTACAATTTTTCTTCTTCTTATATTATTTTAATTACGTTTCGATAATTGTTTTATTTAAAAATTATGACAGCAAGCATTAAATAATAAAAAAAATCGTCTCCAAACTTTTACGTATCCAGTTGATTATAGATTAATGGAGAGCTAATTTTCATTGCAAACCATATTTTTGGTCGTTTTGTCCTTCACAATTTATTCGTTTTCAGATGAAATTTGAAAACCAACCATGTCATTACTACAGTAATCGAGCGGGATAAGTTATTGCAATGATTTTATCTTTAGTAAACTGAAATTTATTTTCATTGCAATGTTTTTCTTTAAGTTATCAATAAAATCAGAATCAAACCTAAGAATATTAACCATATGATGGATATTTCTTGATTTATCTTAGTCTGGTAAAAACTTTCATGAATCCGGATAGGATCAGACACAATGAATCAGTTAAAAAATTGGATACCTAAAAAAACCGAATCTACCCCACTTGCATTGCTACTATTTATTCTCCGTCGCACAACATTGTAGATGTGAAAAGCTGCACAAACATCCCAAACTACTTTTCATTATTTTGTGCGATAGGAAATCACTGAACAAAATATTTTACGTTAGTAAACTAAAATTAAAAGCATTTTGGTGAAAGAATGACCCTTCACTCAAAATGAGCTCTTCGTCTCACAGAGAGCGTATGAAAGGTATATCCTTGCACAACTACACCAATCTAATTTACACCCGAGCGGAATTTTAAAATGCTTTAGATATGATTTCATACACTAGCCAAGAACATGACTAGCAAAATCAAACAAAGGAGAAAATTGTCTAATTCCAGAATGCCGAAATTTCCTAACTCGTTACCTTAATTATAATGCTAGGTAACATGAGTTTGATCATTCTTGGGGATAAATAATATTACGTTTATGAAGGACTTGTTAATGGCATCACCTAAATATCTCCTAATGTCCAGCCTTCTCCTAAGTACTTCAAGATCATACGAATTCAAAGTACACAAACTTCATCAGTAGAACTCAAATAATGAAACTCCCTAATGGCAAATTGTGCATTAAATATTACATATTAAGTATCCAACATTTTTCAGAAAAGAACAATAGCTATTTCTTTCCGAGTCTAAAATTAACTTGATAAAAAAAATATTTTTGTTGTGATGCTCAATGTGATGATGTCGAATAGAACAGGACAAATATGCAACCGAACTGAAGAGGAGGACCAGGAGAGAAAAACAGGCTCCTGTTCATTAGAAAAGCAATGAATTAACAAACTTCAAAACAATGCCAAAAAAAAAAAAAGAACAATGCCAACTATCAATTAATAAAGATGCTAAGAAGATACATTCTGGGAACATTATAACATTAAGAACCGGATGGAAGTTATTAAGAAAAAACCTACTCCCAATGTCTATGCAAATGTCATCTACTGAAACTTCTACTGGATATGATTCTTTGGACTTCAAGACAATCAGACAAAGGCAATTTTGCTACACTATTTCATAGACTTCCAGAGTATCATTCTTTAACATATAAAATGGATAGCATTAACGATATCTGATGAAGTTTGTATTGTGAAACAAAGACCAAGGAAGAAAAGATGACCAAGTTCAATGATCAAGCAAATCTTTGCATCCAAACATTTAGAGCATTAGAACAATTTAGTCACAGTCTGGTTCGCAGTAGAAGCATATGCTAAACATTTGCCAGTCTGTTCTGCAACATGGTCACTCTTTTCCAATGTTGTGTTTCTAACCAGACAACTTTAATGGATCCATAACTAATTATTTAATATTTATACAAGTCAATGCTAGACAGGTAGCTTAACTCGGAAATTAAAGACATAAAGGAGAAATAATTCTCAAATATAAAGCTTCATATTAGAATGTTTAGATTTCTTCTCTTCCTTTTTTTTTATTCTGATAATTCAGTATTATGACTTTGCAAGTAGCAGTGTTCATAAGAAGATCACATTTAGAAACTCCAAAAAACTAGTCAAAAATAAAGACAACAATAAGCATAAGAATGATTTAGTTGTCTATATTACTATTCTGATTAAACCCCACAGGTAGAACACTTCTGAACAAAATTAAACCATTTCATTGATGCTTGTAAGTTTCATAAATCCACTGGTGCAGGAAAGAAAACTTCTGAAACAATCAAACTTCTCACAAATCTGAACATAGAAATTCAGGAAAGAAAACTTCAAATCAAATCAAGCTTGGTTCATCATGGAGCAAATTACCTTCTGGCAGGGTATTTTAGTTTTCACAATGGCTAATTCTGAACTCAGTGTCACTAGATGGTAAAAGAGCAAATTAAGAGCCTCATCCTGCCTCTGGCTTCTAATATAGCAACTTGATAAGATATATAATGAGAATTTACTCCAAGGATATAGATTAGGTTCTACAAGTGAAATTGTTGATTATGCACATTGAAGAAGTAGCAAAGCCATTTGTACAAAATGCTAAAAATGTTTTTCTAATGTCATTATTGATAAATTCTGTAGTTTAAAAAAGATTACAAATGGAAACTAAAATTCCTAAGAACCAGTGAGAGGTTCCACTCACTATACTAAATAACTTCTGTAAACGTCATTTATGTTTAATTCTTTTCGTTTGAAACAGAAAATTATGGCACTTGACATTGCCTAAAAGAAATTGAGAAAAGTTCCATAATGAAACTCATGATTAATTTGTTGTTTAAGACAAACCCATAAAGAGCTGAAATTCCAATGATATAAACAGGAAAAGAAAAAAAGGAAATTTACCCCAAACTTCAGTCTTCATCCTCCTCTGAGCTGCCTACCTCACTGCTATAATCACTACTATAATCATCCTGTTCTGGAATGATATCAAGCTGCACGTACTTGACCTGTATGGTCTCTGGCGCCTTTGGTTGCCCGACTAATACACCAGGAACACCACCCAATTGCGACTCATCTCCTTTATTACCTACTACAACCCCATCTAATGGCAACGTAACTGGATCCCCTGGTTTCCATCCAGGAGGAACGGGTGGGAGCTCCGTAGGTAACTCCACAGGCATTCCCTTCCTCCAACCTGGAGGCACTGCAATAGGAAGCAAGGGCGGCAGAATCGCCACTGGCACATCCTCCCTGGGCGGAGTAGGCTGCAATGAAATCTCTGGCACAGCGTCCGCAGCCCTTTCCTTCGCTTCTGGCGCAGCTTTCTTCGGCAGTCCGACATCGAGGTCAGCAAAGTGATACAACTGCGACGCTCGCATCTCGTTCTCCTGAGGCGCAGGTGGCAGCGCACCACGGAGCGGGGCAAGCCCTGCCCCGTGCTCCGGTGGGGCGAAGGTAGTGTAGCTAATACGATGGGCGTAAGACAAAATATCTTCCAAGTCCAACGAGGATGATGTATAACAAGAATCGCCGTCGTATCTCGGGCGCTTGGGATGGCTGCGATAGTCAGCGTAGTCGTCGACGAGCTGGTCCAGGACTTCTTCAGCCTCTCGTATTTTCTTGGTGAAAGAGAGAAGAGCCGAATCTTTGGAGACTACCTCGCGGGCGACCTTAGCACGGGTTCCCTGCAGATCGAGTATCTTCTGGAGCTCGGCGACGGCGTCGGAGAGTTGGTCCTGGAGGGATGCAAAGTGGGCGAGCAGGTCCTTAGTGGAGGCTGGTAGGGGAACGGTGGCAGACGACTTGAGCTCGTTGGAAAAGTTCGGGAGGTTACCGCGGTAGGCGGCGAGCCAGACGGAGCGATTGGGGGATAGATCGAAGAGCTTGGAAGCGAGGGCAGCCAGCTGGGGGAGGATGGACTGGGCGCGGGGAAGAGGGGGGAAGAGGGAGAGGAGGGCAGAAGAGACAGCAGGGGCGGAGTTCTGGCCGGCGGTGGAGGAGGAAGAAGATGGCAGAGTGGGTTTAGGGTTAGGGTTAGCGCTCGGATTCGGATTGGGGGGAAGAGAGGGCGAGTGAGCTGTGGCGGTGAGGCCGAGCCTCGCCGGAGAGGGCGGGATCGGTGTCGCGTGGCTTTGCATCATCTCGCGTCCCTTGATCGTTGGAAAATCGCAGAGAAGCGAACAAAAAATATTCTATAGATCACCTCATGAACGAGACAACCTGTCTAAATCTAATCTAGTCATTTATTTATATTAATTTTATAATTTTAAAATTTAACAATTATATATATATTGTAAAATTTAAATCAAAATACATTAGACGTTGCCGAAGACTTTTTCGATGTTCGAAACGATTAAAAGAAGAGAACTGTCACGGTACAGGGCGGACCGGCCAAAGTGACTCCGATTGAAATCTCAACTACCGCACTTAGCTTAAAAAAATAAAAACAATCAATGAATTACCACCCTATTTGAAATGCAATGAATTGGATTTTTTTTTAAAATTAAAATTTAATTTCATTCATTAGAATGAATTTTTTAAATAGAATTGGAACAAAATTAAAATTCAATTCTATTCCATTCCTTCAAACTAAATTTGTGATGGGAATTCAATTACATTCCTCCAAGAAGTTAAAATAATTAAAATAGTCCTCCTCTATGTGTTTTTCTTCTTTGATTAAGGATAAAAAGTTAAAAATGTAAGAATTAAA
>JBBPFP010032884.1:0-18361 GCA_037974795.1 Kaempferia galanga | reverse complement strand
CTAAATTGATCTTTTCCTCTGACTACGGTTGATATTTGCCATATATTGCAATCTGTTTTTTTTTGGGATGATAAAGGGTAAGTTATATTCTATTTCTGAACACACATAAATACATATGAGTTTCGGAAACATTACAATTTAGTAATATTTATAATGAAGTATGACTTCGTATTTTAAAATTATGAATTAGAAATTGGATACTCTATATTAATATAATTGTTTTGCCGTTTTGTACAAAAGTTATATATATTCTTGTGTGATTTATTTATTTAGTTATGAATTACAATACTATTTAATGTAGTTTTTATAAATGATACTTCTTTATCATTATAATTATTATAATTATTAAAATATATTTTCCTACATATTTTGAGTAATCAAGCTATGACAAGGCTTATTAAGCTTATAAATAAACAAACAAGCTATTATCAAATACGTAGGTACGTACTTATAAATACTTTTTAAAATAAATAAATAAGTTTAAGCAAGCTAATTAATTAATTAAGTATTCAAATATTAAAATTTCAAATAAACAACCAAGCTGAACTTAAGAGCTTGATAATATCTAAATAAGCTGAGCTTGGTTTGAGTGCGGACAAAGATCAAATCGAGTTTGTTTAAAAGCCTCATATCAATTAAACGAGCCAAGTTCAATTCAAACTTGAACCAAACTCGATCTCAAAAATAAAAATTGGACCAAGTCAAATTTAAATAAACATTTCAAAAGTTTGATTATTTTCTTAAACAATCTTGAATACTATAAAATCTAATTTGATTTGATTCGTTTACCTCTAATTAGTGATATATTATTATTATTCTTTAACGAAAGAGTAACCTTTCAACATAAATTTTATTTTTTAAAAGACACCCACCCAACTTTCAGACGATCGTGCAGATCACGTGAGTCAAATTGTACTCTATAGATGTCAGACCTACCGGTCTGATTTGGTTTGGGGGCCGCAAGCCCACGAATCTCGGTAGTCTGTGGTGGGTCCATTGGTTGAGCTGTCAGGGATCGTACGATCTCCAATCTGCGGTAGAGATCTGATCACCGTCGCTGCTTTATCTTCATCCTGTCACTTTTTTTTTTTTAATGTCCCATTTCTGCCCTCCTCGGCATACAATCGCTCCCCGCAGAAAAAGGGCGGCATTACGTTTATTCGGTTTATGTTTCTCTTCTTCGTTTTTCCAAAATTGGCCCCAATTCGGGCTGGTTTGGGATCGAACTCGTGACCCAAGATTTGTGGTGGGCTTCATTCTACTGCTTTTATTTTCTAGCCTCGCTCCCACTTTCTCCCCTCCTTTCTTTCCGCCCTTTTCGTCGCCATCCCGTTTCTTCTCCTCGCGTTCGCTCCTCGAAGGTGAGATTTACTGCCCGTTGTTTCCCTTCGACTTAGGGTTCCATACTTTGAAATTTTTAGAGGAGTCTGGTTCGCTTACGATCGGGATTTTTATTTGGGGTCTAGATTAATATTATTATTATTATTTTGTTTTTGCGTGATTATTGATCGGCGTTCTGAGATCCAGCTGACGGTTTTGTTTCTGACCATAGGGCTTGTTGAAGATCGGACGGATTACATTTTGGTTATCGGATCTTTATTTAAATCCAGAGCTTATGGTCGGATTTGGAAGTTGAGGAGGATTTGGAAGCAGCTTCTGGTTGGTATCGACGAACTTAGTTGTCTTTTTTCCGCGTCCCTGAAGTGTTTGAGGGACTCGGATTTGAGACCAACCTTGCCATTTATTAAGCGAGTTTCGGTGATTTGATGCCATCTCTGGTCAATCACTGAGGGGCCCTCTACGTCGCCGTGGAGGATCCCGTTGCAGGAAGTAATTTAATTTAGGGTAGTGCTTACTTCTTGTTCTTGAAGAAAAAATAATTGAATTGTGAGAGGTGGTTGTTTGACCCAAGGCTGGAGATTGCAATTTTGTATTAGAGGCGAAGGGACTCGAAGCGGGCTAATTTGCCTTGGAGTAGCTGTTTGGCTGTTTTGCGCAAAAATGTTTCCTCGGGATGCAGAAAATTCGCACGTGGGAGCTGGTGTTGCTGGCGGTGTGTTAGTGCCCACACGGTTTGTGTGGCCTTATGGTGGGAGAAAGGTCTTCATTACCGGCTCTTTTACAGCGTCAGTCTCACATTGGTTATTTCCCCTTCTGCATTTCATTGCATGAAACCAGTGTACAGTTGTTTCTATGTTTCTATCATAGTTTCTTTTGTTCTGTCACTCCATTGTTTGTTCTACTCTATGTTTGACTGTTGGTATTGATTTGTTCTTCTAATTAAGGGATCCTTTTTGTCTAAGAACTTACAGTATTTTGGAAAAATTCAGGAGTATCAACTCTAACAGATTTTTTTTTTTTAATTTATGATTTTCAGTATTGTTTACCAAGTTAATAGAAGTGAAAAAGATGAATCATTTGCTGGCATCTACATGATATGCTCATTTTAGATTAAGATCCTTTTTCTACATGGAATGTAAAAAAAGCAATTGTGTTGGTTAAATTAAAGAATCCTATGGTTTGCAAACCATATCCAACCACATTCATTATTTTTCTAATGTCACAGAGTTGGAACTAATTTTTTATTTTAGTAAGATTATCTCATTGCAAAGCTACCTCAGAGATGCTTTATTAAAAATTTATCTTTTCTCTTGGTGCCTATTCGTGATTGATATGGTAAATAAATTTAGTCAAAATGTAAACTTCATTGTAATATATTACAAACATCTCAAATTACAAATAGTGGTAGCTCTATCAGCTACAAAAGTTGTTCATGTAGTTGATGTAACTACCAAGATGACCTAATAAGTTTGTAATCCATGCATCAGATGGTCCGAACACATTCCCATGTCTCCTGTGGAGGGTTGTCCTACAGTGTTTCAGGTTATTTGCAGATTGTCACCAGGATTACATCAGGTATATTTTTGGATTTTCCCTATTTTTTGTTGAATTGTTGTCTAAAAATTATATAGCAAAATAATTATATATTTTTATGAAAATGTTTTATCACCTAGGTGGATATCTTTTGGCCACCTATTCTTGATCTTGTTTTATGTGATATTAAAATATGCTTATCTTTATCTATGAAACTTGGGATGCATAAATATTCTTGTATTGTTTCATTTAGTCAGGGTCTATTGTACCTTTCTGAGTGGACCATTTCTACTTGTATGACTGATTATAGTGCAACTATGTGCTAGGATGGGCTGACTTTTACTTTGTCATCTTAAATGCAGTATAAATTTTATGTTGATGGTGAGTGGAGGCATGATGAACGCCAACCTTTTCTCAGTGGAAACTATGGAATAGTCAACAGTATCTGTATACTTTCCGAGCCTAATCCTTTGGCTGCATTACCAAGCCCTGGGACGCCTAATAACAGAATGGGAATGGATGTGGACAACGAAACATTTCACCATGCAGTATGTTAACTTATTGGAATTTGCTTGTCAATGCAATGCATTTACAAGTGCAATGACTTGACTTGTTTGACAATATTGCAACAATTATTTTATTGTTCCTTGTTAACCTGTGAACTATAATAAAACTAGATTATGCTTATAATCAATGCAAAATAACTAGTTTATGTTGAAAACATATGATGTTTATGGTGTTTCAGAATTTCACCATTATTTATGCTAAAAGTGTTACACATATTAGTATCAAATGGAGCAAGCATTTACTCTGCGCTCTCAAATACATCATGAATTAATTACTTCACTAATACCATATTGCTATTCACCATAATGTTAGTCATTCAATTGTCTGAACATTACATGTCATATTTGCTTTGTTCCTATATTGGCATGGGTGTGTTCTGTTCTGAGTTGTGTTTTTTTCCTGTCTGGAGCCATTGTGGTGATGCTTTTCTGGTCTCGTTCATGAACAGAAAAATTTATCATTAATTGGTTTGTGCACCTCTATTATTATTATTATTTAATGACTTGATGACCTCTATTATTACTATTTTATGTCTTGATGAGTATTTTGGCATCAATTAGGCAACATTGTCAGAAGGAACCATGCAAGGTGGCACTGTTAAGATTTCGGAGGAGGATATAAAAATATCCCGCTCTCATATTTCTATGTTCTTGTCGTCACATACAGCCTATGATTTACTTCCTGACTCCGGAAAGGTATAAGCACTTGATGTTTATTTGTCAGAATAAACACGTACTAATATAATGCTGGTGACACTTTACACCCATCTAATATTACACAATAATTCAGGTTGTTGCGCTTGATGTTAATTTGCCTGTGAAGCAGGCATTTCATATTCTCTATGAACAGGTATTTCCTTTGATGTGGATAGGTAAATTAACCTGTAGTATTTTTGACTCAAATGCTTTTCAATCTAACATTTAAGACAACCTACACCAGATAGTAGTTTTTTGTTTTATCCATTCAGACTTGTATCTGATGTCAAAATAATCCTTGCTATTTCAAGTTAAGTCTGAGTCATCATGGTGCTGATTTAATTACTTTGCAGACACAGTCAAGGTTATTGAATGTAATTCAGCATTCCTTATTGTTTCATTTTGGTGTAATCATAATTGCATGCGCATGCCATGTCAACCTGCCACTTCAAAATGTGAAGGGTAGCATATGGAGAATAGATTCTCATAATAACTTGAAATCAATGACTATGGTTGAAAATGTGAGTCTTTTCTGTCATAATCTCATTCCATCTGTTGTCTCAAACCACTAGGTGCATACTAATGCTAGGTTTCCGAATATCTGTATCTTTTTGCATATCTATATATTTCAAATGTTGCCATCGTCTTGATTGGAATGACTTATACTTTTTGTGTTTAATTTGAAATTTTTACTTAAGAAGACGGCAATGATTCTATAAAGTTCTTAGTTTTCTTCTTATTTTTAATTTTAAAAGACAGCTATAAGTTGTAATTTTATAACTAGATTTTGACCTTTGGGTTAATGCCATGTAATTTTCATGTTATATTAATTCTCATTTCATTATTTCTAGTAACTCATAAGGTGTTTTTGGGTTCTCCTTAGCTTGCCTTGCACAGCTGACATTTGTGCCTTACTATTGCCATGCCTGTAACTCTCTTTCATGTATGCTGCGCTATATATTATTTCCTCATTTTACCATTAAATTGGCTGTTTGCATATGGTAACATTAATCTGTTTTACTTATGAAGCTTATTTTTGTTGTTGTTCTTGTTATTTTAATCATGGTCTCTCAGCAATACTATCTTATTCAAGTTTCTGCCATGGATATTTAGGGAATTTCTGTGGCGCCACTGTGGGATTCTCTGAGGTGTCAATTTGTTGGAGTACTAAGTGCTCTGGATTTTATTTTAATTCTTCAAGAGGTATGTATATGATTCACTGCTCCAAACTTATTGACAACAGTCACTATGTTTATGGCTGTTTATTTATCTCTAGGAATGTCTTTTTGTTGTACTGAATACATAACTGCAATGGTTGCATTTGTTTGGGGTTTGATTGCGATGTTTTATTGAGCATTTTCAGTTTTCAAGTTAGAAAACCATATATTCATTGCAATAATTCTCCAGACACTAAGCATTAATCAATTCTTGGACTAAGAAAAAAAAAACCATAAGACCTATTACTGAAGTTGTTTTCTTGTCAATTATATTTTTGCTTCATCTGTGGTTGGCTCCACAGGATGGTGTTGCAGGTGAAAGTGTCGATATTTTCATAATTTTTTTAGTTATCCCTCGTACCGAAGTAATAAAATTTAGTATGAACAGATGATGGTGGTTGGCTGGTTATACGACATCATTGGTCGGAAATGTTCTATAACAGATGAATAGTGGTTGGCTGAAGTAATAAGATTTAATAGTGTGAACAGATGATGGTGGTTGGCTGGTCATATGACATTATTGGTTGGAAATGTTCTATAACAGACGAGTAGAGGTTGATAAATTCTAGAAAAATGGTAAGAAATGTTCTATAACATATGAGTAGAGGTTGATAAATTTCTAGAAAAATGGTACTATTGTTTTTTGTTTGTTTGCTGACATTGCTTTTTTTATGTCAATGGGATTGCATACACATTTCTCTTTGGCAAGTCGAAACTTTGCAGTCTCATGTCAGTGAAGGAATTTAGTATTTTAATGATTTCTATATTGACTGTCTCTTTGTTCTCATAAATGGAAAATTTTCCTGCATTGGCAGCTTGGAAATCGAGGTTCAAATCTTAGAGAGGAAGAACTGGAGACCCATACCATATATGCTTGGAAGGAGGAGAAGCATCAGCTTTTGGGGCAGTTAGAGAATCATAGCAAACCACTTCAAAGTTGCATGATCCACGTAAACCTCCATGCTTTTTTTGTTTCATTTTGTCGCCCTTCAACCATGAGTCTTTGCTACTTATCTGCATGTTAAAAAGGAAATCATAGGCTTGGTTCTTGGTCTACCTAAGATAAATGTACACATATCAAGAGTCGTCAAGTTATTTCTACTGCTAAGATTGTCCACAATTTCTAGTCAATGTCTTACATAATGGAATTCACTGTCCACCATAATATTTCCTAGAAGATCAAACTTAAACTACTTCTATTAATAATTACTAATTAAATTCTCAAAATATTTATCCATCCTTGATCATTATAAAAGGAGGAAAAATACAGTCCGACTATAAAAAGGACTCCTAGTAGAAACCAGTGCAACACATATAAATTCCTCGTGGACACAAAAGAGATAGATATAGTAAGATCTAAATTTAATCACATGCCCTTACCTGAGAGGAGGATAATTTATGTGGTATTAGAATATTGGTTTTGAGGATTTTGAAAGGAGTTACATAATTGACTTATGCTCAATACATACTTTATTTCTATAGAATACATAGTTTGTAGAATTGCAATCCTACGCAGAATTGATATGGGTCAGAATTGGATCGGTCGGCATCAGATCATAGAATCGTACAATCCTATCAATAACTCTTCAAATTTTATGATACATGATGAATAATTAAAAAAAAATCTAAAAAACTCATTTATATATAAATAGATTATTAATTTTGTATATATATGCAACCGTTGACACTCTCAAATTACATTATTACCTATACAAATTTAAATTAATTAGTAATTTTTGTAGCACTCAATGATGTTTATATTTTCATATTATAAAATGAAAGAGTATAAAATTTTTATTAACACAATAATAATAATAACAACAACAACAACAACATTCAATATCAAGATTGTTCCCTTAGTTTACAAGATATCAAATTTAAAGGCCAACATAGCACCTAACGTAATAGAAGCTATTGAATCCTTTTATTCGAACATGAACATTGGAAATAATCTTCTAAAGATTATTGATTCCGCAGGGGAAAAAATGACAGAATATTATTGATAAAAAACTAACTCAAAAATAATTAAACAGATATTTAAATAATATCAACACCATAACCCTAACTTTGTAAAAGCTGAAAAAAGATAATAAAAAAAGATAAAATCTTCGAGCCTTCGAAAAAGTTTTAAATGATGTTTTTTGGGTTTGAAACTGAGCGATTAAGAGTAAACCTTGAAACTAATTATAGATCTTTGAACGAGCTTCGATTTGACATATTATAGGTCATGTGGTTCAATCCGGGTCCAAAGTTATGACCTCTCAAAGCTTCCACTGATCCTGTCATGATCATATTTTGATTCTACTCCCATCCTACTGCATAAATTGATTCTGCATGATTCGAGATCGATTTGTGCTTCCGAATCGATCTAGGATGCATGATCCGAGATTGATTTGTGCTTTTGGATCGATCCAAGATTTTACAAACTATGTTTTTTGAATAGTCAAATTGTCCTACAAATTTGAACAGTAACAGAATGATGCCAAGATTCCTTTTGTTTTAGTAATTCTATAGGACGTGTAAAGCAAAATATTTCAATTATAAAAAAAGAACAATTAAAATTTGAGGATTTGTTTCACCACTCATTTTATAAGATGAAAAGGGTCACGTTGTTGCATAAAACAACTTTGTTCATGGGAAAAACAACAAAGAAAAAGGTATGTGCTTATTGACATGTTCTTTGCCTTTGTTCCTTCCCCTTTCCTTGCATACTTCTCCAATCTCTCTTTCTCAGATGGTGTCTCCAACTTCCCTTTCCATATGCGGATCTACTTGTGTTGCTGCTCCACGTTCCATTCTCACTCCTGTGACTACTGCAAGCAGCCATGACTTAGGATCCAGTTGCATGGGCCTCCATCTATGGTTTTAGAGTTGTGTTCCCTTGGCAACTTGGGTTTCTCCGGTTGTCATTCCCCATGTCTACCCCATGTCTAACAGTTTCATTGATCAAAGAGGAATATAACGTGTAGTTATAGAATTCTTGAACAGTATTCTGTTTGGAAGAAAATTTTTTAGATTTTCATTTTAATGAAAAGGGAAAAATATTAACAATAAATATAGATTTCAATTTCAACTCTTATGTTTGGTAGATGAAAATAGTAATCAATCTTTAAATTTGAAATCTATAAAATGTTATTTGGTTGGAGAAAAGTCATATATTTCAAAAACACTTTTTTATGGAAAATTTAAGAAATTTATTTGATATAATTTAACTTTCATTTTCAATAACTATATATTTTTTTCTTTAAGTAGTTAAATAAATAATAATTTATGATATTTATTATAATGGAAAGTTTATTCTTTAAAAGATAATTTATTAACCAGTATTACTTATATATATATATATATATATATATCATGTAATTAATTTAGCATCTAATATGAATTGCTTATAAAGAAAATAACAATAATAATAAAAATTTGATAATTCCATAATTGCCATTGTCTTTGTTTTTTTTATGGTAAATAGAAATTAGTTTTTAAAAATGATAACAAATAGTTCTAAATAATTAAAGAATTCCTAGATCTCTTTTGAAGTTTTGACAGTTATTATTATTTGTTTCTTTTCTTTTTGACATTTATTTTGATGATAAACATATTTTGTTTGCTCTTTTTATATTTTTACCAAAATGAAAGCTGAAAAAAATCTGAAATTTCTATGTTCACAAACAACAACATAAATGAACCATTTTTTGATAATTTTTCTACACTTTTTGATAATATTGAAACCAAAAATAAACCCTTTTTTGTTTGAGAAGATTTTAAAACTGAACCCTTGAGAATCCTTAAAAAGGGCCTGCTTTACTAAGTGATTAATAGATAATCCTCCTAGTTCAATGGGATGACATGGAATGGTGATCGAATTTCTGGTTATATTTTCAAAACTGCCTTATCTTGCTTGTTAAAGCAAAGTTTATCTGCAAAGCTACAGTTCGCATGCACTTCATGACTATTCCAGGCATGCCTATGGATCCCAGGTTTCATTATTATGGTTTCTAAACAACCGTTGCATTCAAACAGAGTCATAAAATGACTTAGTTGGTTCAAACATTATTAAGGATAAGACATTACATAGAGCACAATGGAGTATTTTAAATTATGTAGCCTGCCACCTAATAGTTGGGACAAACATGTCTTGATGATGATGATACCATTGAACATGAAGTGGAGCAGATTGTTCCATGTACATTTGCAGATTGTCTTGTTGCACAAACTATCATTTCCAAGTTTGTCCACAATTATTGCAATATTTTGTCATGCTGGCTATCCAATTATACTAAAAGAACAATGCAGAGTTGAGAGACATCATTATGATTAGTGTTTTGCATTGGGCTTATGGAGTCCTTGTTTTAGATCTAATTGAATGGGGATCTAATTAAAGGTTTTCAGTCCCAAACCGAGCCACATGTGCAAAGTAATTTAACTGGTACATATCTTTATGGTGTAAAGGAGCAAGGTACACGATGAAAAAAGATTGCAATAATAGTCTGTCTTAGATGATTTACTCGAATCAGATTTCAATCCTTAAGAGTGTCACAGTCTAACTAATTACATCATTAGCATAGTGTAGGATTAAGGGAACTATCTTGCCCTTATTAGAATTCTTCTCTCATGCAAGAAAAGTATAATCCTATCTGTGAATTTAAACTTGTCTGCCTTTACTCATTTTTTAAAGAAGATTTTCCATGTTACCCTCGATTATCAGTTTGTATGATGGAAATGCTTACTAGGCTGATCTTGTGATCTCTCTCATTAGGCTGGTCCATATGATTCCTTAAAAGATGTGGCTGTGAAGATTTTGCAAAATGAAGTATCTACTGTTCCAATCATGTACCAATCAGCGCGAGATAATGGTTCATTTCCACAACTATTGCATCTTGCTTCTCTTTCAGGGATTCTGAAATGTAAGTAAACATTTTGCCTGGATATTTATGAAGTTGAATGCTTTGTATATTTGTTCCTTCCCCCTTTTTTCTTTGTTGAAACTATGTATGCATTTGTTTAAGCTGTTGTATGCCTCACTTTTTAACCTTTTTAACTTTCAGGTATTTGCAGACACTTTAGGCACTCTATTAGTTCTTTACCTATTCTACAACAACCTATTTGTAAAATACCTTTGGGCACTTGGGATCCACGAATTGAGGACCAAAGTGGCCGTCCATTAGTGATGTTAAGGCGAAATGGGTCACTAAGCTTGGCCCTTTCTCTTTTGATTCAAGGTTAACTCTTACCATATTTTCTCCTTACCTTACGCTTGCAATTTGCTGTGCTTTCTTGATTTTATCTTGGATTTGTAGATATCTAATTTCATTTTTGTTTGTTATGTTTCATGGGGATCTTTATACTACTCAATTGAATATCATGGCTGATTGACTATACAACCTTGGTTGTGCAAATCCAAAAATTCTTTGTGTTCATAAATCTTAAACTAGTTCCACTTATTGTTCTCTTCTTATTATGAGTTTGAAACATTTACTGATTATTTTTATGCTGAATTAATGGAAGCTTATAGTTGTCACACTACCTCGTTTGATTTTATGTAGTTTGATTTTATAGCTCGCACATTATTTGCTTGAATTTTGTTTGGTTGCAACATTTTAAATGTTTTTCTTAGAAGTCTTGGTTTCAAGTGCATCTTAGTTAAATATCTGCCTTCAATAATATTACCACATACATAATCTTAATAGCTCTTAAGATCTATGTATGGGGAACTAAACTTCTTGAATTTTGTTTATGGAATTGTCATCTTCATATGATACTCTGGAATTTGGGTGAGGAAAATTTTTCTTGGATAATTTGTACTTGCTGTATTTCCAAATACATTTTCAACCTTTGATAATTTGTAAATTAAAGTGGCATTGCTCTGACTGTTAAGCTTTCTTACCATCAACAGTACAGTTTGTTTTCCAAGCCATTACGGATCTAAATTCTTGGATTACAATTGTTAGAGGTCATTATTATATGTGGGTGTTAGAATTAATAATTTAGTCTTGCATTGGTTTGGTCATTAGTCTTTTGGGTTCATTCTCAATGTCCATTACCCAATTTTATCAGGGACACAAAATAATAAAGGACTCTTGCTGAGAAGTGCACATAAAGAAGCTAGTTCATGCTTACAAGGCGAAGTTAGGAACTTAGAACATCAGAACATTTTTGAGGAAGGGATTAAAATTGTCAGATACAATGATTAGAAGAGTTTAATAATATGTGTAAGAGAAATAAAAATGTGTTAGAAAAATAAGTCATTATTTAAATATTATATAGTGGATAAATTAAACATAAAAAATGTACTAAGCATTTGGTTGATAAAGATTATAAAGATGAAGCTATTGGAGTTAAAAGAATCGGAGATGGATTTGTTAGACAAGTTAATTTTAGGAAATGAGATACTATATATTATAAGCTTATGGTACGCATATATAAGCATGTCATATGTCATTGCCATGTGATGTTTATGCTAAAAGGATAATTTTATAAGAGCACACTTGGACGTGCCATACAGTAGATGTTTTTTAAAAAAACATTACTAGCCTCGACATATCAGAAAATATGTTAATGTAGTATAGCTGAATTAAAGATGACCAAGATGTTTAATAGGCTAGTTTTGTCAATTGGAATTTGAGGTGTAGATATTAGAGATATTATAATGAACTTGAACTAACATGATAAAAAACATATAATATATTTGAGTACTACTAGTGATATTGTGATGCATTGGGTTCAATGGAGAAATAAGATCCATCAAATAGGTAGGTCTAACACTACATATTGATGTAGTGGATTCTCTCATTAGTTTACTCTAGTTCCTTGAAGTTGGGATTTGATATGGCAACATAATCTCTCCCCTTACCCACCCACATACGACATTCAATCAAATCTTTTAATCTACATCTAGAACATCATGTCTGCTCCTTTATTCTCTACAATACATACCACTTGATGTACCATCATTCTTCTAGTGCCATTATGTTAATTGCACCCACTAGTAACATACTGTGTTGGATGGTCTTTTTACCATGAATTGGAATTATTGTTGCATTTGCACATCTAGAGGCAAGCAGCAAGCAGCAACTAAAGGCAACACAGTGACAAGGAGATTATGATGCAGCAAAAGTTGATTCACTTCCTTTCCATCCACCTCTCTATAACCTTTTGGGATTATGACAATGAAAGATAACATACTGACAGAGCAGAGTCGCAAACTTTTAGTTTTTGTGTGCTTTTAGTTTTTGCACATCTAGAGGCAAGCAGCAACCAAAGGCAATACAGTGACAAGGAGATTATGATGCAACAAAAGTTGATTCACTTCCTTTCCATCCACCTCTCTATCACCTTTTGGGATTATGACAATGGAAGATAATATACTGACATAGCAGAGCCACCAACTTTTAGTTTTTGTGTGCTTTTCGTGCAATACAACAACAAGCAAGCCTTATCCGTGCAATGTTAGATCAAATTAAAATAATAATAATAATAATGTTAAATGAAAGATAAATCTAACTCATTATACCTTCATGGGAATTATAAATGCGTTAGGATGCATGCACCCTACTTTGTCCATGCAGCAAGATCTCCTATCATAGTGTGGAGGTGCTAGTGTCCCTTGCAAGGAAAAAGAAGTTGACTTGGTTAGTGCTAACAACACCAGGGTGGGTGGTGATATTAAATGAAAGATAAATCTAATTCATCATACCTTCACGAGAATTCTAGATGTGTTAGGATGCACACACCCTACTGCATCTCTTGTTATAGTGTGGAAGTGCTAGCTTTCCTCACAAAGAGAAAAGAGTTGATTTCGTTGGTTCTAACAACATTGAGGTGGCCGGTAACAACAAATGAGAGAAGAGAGAGATTGGATAATGTGTAATAGGTTAAGGTTTAAAATCTCGACTTGTGCTGAGATTTCGGTCCCGGACCGGAACAATATGATTTTGGTATCGTATCGTGCCATTCAGATACGGTTTCGATATTTTTTTAATTTATATATAGTAATTATTAGATAAATATGTTTATGGTTAATTTAACAATAAGTTGTATATTGATTTGATATAAGTTCTCCATTATTGAGCAACTTAATATCGTAAAAAAAAAAGTAGTTTTCTTTAAAAAAATTGATTATCAATAACTCAAATTATAATTGATACATCGTAATATATTACCTTACCGGTATCAAAAGAATCGGTGTGAATCAGATGGAATCATTGGTTCTCTAGATTAAATAATCATAATTATATAAATTAATACAAATATGTTATTTTATATATAATAATTATATAAATTATTTATTTATTTAAATACTATATATTTAAAATAGTAAAAAAAATCAGAATATCAATTAAACATTAAAATAGTAATAAATAAATAAATAACATTATCAAAATATAAATTTGATTTATTAGAATATTTTTTAATCCATCACTAATAACATCTTTCTCATCCTCATCATCTATAATATCCCTCACATTATTAAAAAAGCCTTTTCACCATCCATCCTTTTTTGTGGGGTCCATCATTATGCTTTTCTTGATACAATCTTGCCTCCCTGAGCCTCTTGCACATCATTTGGTCAACCAAATCGTCCACCTGGAGTTTGAATCTCACTAATTTGTCCTCTATGCTGGTGAACATTGCTAAAACTCTAGTGGGGAGGACAATTAGTTGTGAAGCTCACTAATATCCTTATTATGGGTACCCTTTTATTGTAAGCACCTTGATGGGTCTTGACATTCTCCTTGATCCCCTTTACAAATCCTCTCAAAGGATACATCTCGTGCCATTTCCAGTAGCCCCGCAGCCCTGCCCCCCTGCCCTGTCACACAAATCCTCTCAATGGTTTATCGTCATGGAAAGGAGAGGAGAGGAGTGGAAAAGGAGATGGATTACCCTTGCTTTTTTTCGCACACCTCCCTCTCTGGTCCATGATTGTTGCTCACCGCCTTCATTAACTTTGTTCAAGCCATCTACCCTATTGGCATTTTCACTCAAGTTTTTTTTGATAAGCAAAAGTGGTATATCATGTATCCAATTCCAAAATGTACAAAAAGAGGTTTTAGGGTCTATTCATGTCTAATGGCATTTTCACTCAAGCACATCTCACCCTTGTCGACGTTATCGGAGTTCACTGCTCATGCTGTTGCCTCTTGTCAACTTTGTCTGAGCCTGCATCCCCTATTTATCTTTTCTATCTTTCCGCTCCCTGAATGATCTTGACCACCTTTATTCGAGCTGCCTTGTCAAGGTTATCTTGCCATCCACTGAGCTAGCAGTTTCACTTTTGTTAACCTTGCATGCACTCATAGTACCCTGTCAATCTGAACCTCCCTTGTCCGAGCTACATGTTGCATTATCATGCTTTCCACCCAAGCCCACGAAGGGCAAAGATGACTTTTTTTGTCATAGTTTCCATTCAAAGCCCATGTTGACTCAGTTTTGGGCAGATGCGATTTAGCTCCCAAGTTGCTTTGTAGAATGCTGCCATGTCTCCTTCCACCTGGATTCTTACCACGGTAAATGAAGGAGAGGACTTTGAAAAATATGCTCTCCCTTTTGTGAGGGTGAATATAACCTTGGGAAATCACTGTTTGTTGTACATCTTCATTCCTGTTCTAGCCTATCATTTACTCTAGATCCAAATGGTGCATATTTCTAGATTTTAAACTGATGCATTTGACATAATTTTTGCCTGGAATAATTAGCATTCTGCATTCAGGTTAAGCTGGGAGTGCATTGAAAAGTGCCAGAGTAAGCAGAGGAACAAAATTATTCAATTGATTCTTAGGCTTTATAAAATCAGCTCAAGAGGAATGAAATAGTTTCTGGGGTCTTTGTTGAAAATTTAACATATATTTTTCTGCTTCAAACTTATACTTTCTCCTTTTGAGGGACTGCCCATGTGAATCATAATAATTTCTAATTTGTCCAACTAAGTTTGCCCTTGGTGATATTTTGCCTTTTCTCTTCAATTGTCCCTTTGTTTGAAGCTTTGTATGTTGCTTCCAATCTTCAGTTACAAATATTTTACCGGAGACTATCTTCCTTTTCTACACTGCTTGTGCTTCATTTATATGTTGGATGTTTTACAAAAATAACTACTGTTTATCTGCAGCTAAGGTTAGTTCAATCCCCATAGTTGATGAAAATGACTCCTTCATGGATATATATTCCAGAAGGTAAGCTGGCTTTCTGTTCTTTGTTGCCAACCTTCTTCCCTTTTTCTTCCCAGTGCACTTCTGAATTTTTTTTATGACTTTTATTTGCAGTGATATCACAGCATTAGCTAAAGACAGAATTTATGCGCAAATACACCTTGATAAAATGAGTATTCAGCAGGTAATGAATGAGAATTTTTATTTATCAAAAGAATCAACTTGATTAATTTATTATTAATTATCAACAACTGTGCTAATTATAATTTGGAATAGATCAATCATTCATGTAACCACTCAGTTATACCATCCAGTTGTGTGATAAAGTTGGTATTGATAATCTGACAAACACACTTCATTGTCATCCATTATTTTAAAGTGGCCTTGTACTTATTGACCTAAAAGACTAAATGCTTGTGACTAGCTTTTCTTATACGCCTTCCATGATCTAGCTACTCTTATGTAGGAACATTTTTTCAAGTGATCTAGTAACAACTTTGGTTGCAATACAACATTATATGTCTTGTTTATGGAGAACTGATATAATTTAAACTAGATACATATCTCAACAATGACTTTCCATTTGAGAGCTTCACGTCTTTGGAGAAATTAAGGGCCATATTTGGATGTAGTTGAATTCAAAGATAAAAGTCCTCTAAGGGAGTGGTGCAATAGGATTAGGAGGGGCTCTTTTATCTTGGAAATCCATATGTATATTGTTGAGGATGTGACACCCCTAACTTTGCTTTCATGCAAGTGGTGGGCAAGTTACGGTGCATAGGCCTGAACTAATGTATTAATGTTCGATGGGAAAGTCAAGCCATAATGAGCGAGATTGTTGTGACATTTTGAAGGCACATGTTAGTAACAGCGAATCTAATTGGTTGTTTCATAATGCCTAGTCAAGCTTTAGTCCGCTTTAGATCTATCAATTCTGTTTTCTCGTTGAACTGGGATGTGGTATGATGGTATCCTCTTGCTGGCAGCTGGTGTCAAACTGAAGATCTAGCTTTGTATTGCATATATAACTTCAATCCAATATTTGCTCTTATTTTCCAAGGTATATATGACATGTTAAATGAATTTTACTATTTTTTTTATCCTTATGCCAAAATCAGGCATTACAACTTGGGCATGATGCGCCGTCTTCTCACGGGGGTTTTGATGGCCAGAGATGCCAGATGTGCCTCCGCACCGATTCTTTGCTGAAAGTGATGGAAAGATTGTCAAATCCTGGTAAATTTTGCACTGTTCCTTCTCGTTTTTGTTTTGTCTGAGTTCACCTAACTGGTTTCCTATCTTATGCCCATGATTGCAGGGATGAGGCGTGTTATCATTGTTGAGGCCGGAAGCAAACGCGTGGAAGGAATAATTTCACTGAGTGATGTATTCAAATTCCTGCTTTCCTAGTGAAACTCACTCAACTGCTTCTGAACAAGTGAGGCTGCTGCAAGAACATCACTTTTTTGGGTGAACATTGTTGTTTCAGCCCATCCATCTGCGATTTATTTCATTGGATAGGCCTCGGTGGTTAGAAGGCTACAGGGGTCTGTAAATGTTTAGGATGTTCAATTTTCTTTTCTTTTCCTTTTTAGTATCCGCTGATTATCAATTGATGTTCAATACTCCCATCACGTGGGCATATAAGTGTTATCATGTTCTATTTTCTGCACAGAAATACTACTAACAGGTAGGCATGAAGTGTGGAAAGAATGATGTTGTTCAATCTGATCTTTTTAGTTGTATCAGAGTGAGAATGTTGGCCTGCCTTCATTGTCATAGACAACTTACCCCCTGTTACCAACAATATGTATGTGATGCCTGCTTCTGTACTCTTTATAATTTTATCATTCTTCACTTTGCAACTCTAACGTTGTCGTTCTTCACTTGGTAACCGTAACAAATGCTCCGATGGGTTCATTTCAAAAGGATTGAAATGATCAGATGGGAAAAGAGAAGGATTGAAATGATCAAATGGGAAAAGAGAAGACAGTGAGATATCAAACACTCCACTGGTGAACACTGATGCATATTTTCAATGCTGTGCTAACCACCATGGCTATTGTTTCTGTTTTTGTTTTTTTGGTAATCCAGGTATTCAGTTTTATTTGATGCTTCTCTTGATCCTTTGGATCAATGCAAGATTTTGACAAGAAAACACCACTGTGAGGAATGACTATCCAAGGTACCATGGGTGAGTTTGTTGCGCAGGGATGAGAAACATCACCTGAATAATTTTGAAGATAGACTATCCTATTCTCAATAAATTCAATTTATGTATATTCAGAAGTTGAGTTTTAAAATATTCATCCCATTTAAGATTTAAATTTTACTTTTTATTCCTCTTCTAAGTGTTTTACGAGTACTATACCTAATTTTAATTTTTTTTATTGCTCTTCTATGTGTTTTACGAGTGAGGCACTTGATTGTCTTATGCTCATTCATCCACTTTCTTTCTCATGGAATAATAAATTTTTTTAAATTAATATTGATGCAATTATCAAGAGTTCCAAGCTTGTTTGGCTGTGTGGAATTTGGCACCCTCATCACTTATTATAAATAAGTGACTTTTTTTTAAAAAAAATTTTAGTTGGCTATTCAACTTATGTCAATTATTAATTTTAGGGATGATAAATCAGGTCTAAAGAAGATTTCTATTAGCTAACAGGTTAAATCGAAAAGTATTGATAATAGACAATCCATTAGCCTAACGTTTTTAAGTCAACCATCTATTTGCAGGCCACAGTTTGAGTCCTAGCTACGACATATTTGCAGGGATTTTTTTTCAAATGGGATTCGTAACTAAGGGATGCTGGGCTTCTCGGCTGCCCACCGCGAGTGCTTCCCGATTTACCCTGGTGGT
>JBBPFP010030702.1:0-18364 GCA_037974795.1 Kaempferia galanga | reverse complement strand
GTTATTAGTAAATTAACTAACATACATTAACATCAAAGGGGTAGCTAGTTGGTTAGGAGATGTGAGTTTCATATGAAAAATCTCAGTTCGAATTCATATTACAGCAGTCATCCATGCAGGTACCAACAACCTCTCGAATAGTATTGCTTGATGAAGTAATAGATCGGAGGATTAAATGATGGACTTAAATCTCCCAAGGGAGAGGGAGGACGATGATCCTTCTTGCTTCCACTGTCTCTTATACCTTAGGAATCCAAATTAGAATAGCAGTGAACATTCATTAATAACACACAAATGAGAGCCAAATAGTAACAACTCAGACCTCCACACTAAAGAGACTTTTCAAAGTGTCATGAATCTCCATTATTACCAGAAAATTTCATTTCATTCCCTAAAATTTACATTTTTTTCCTTCAAAATCTCAGTTTCAAAATTGTTAAAATACTTGTAAAATTTGCTGAGGGAGAAATTTCATTTAACTGCCTAAAGTTCACATATCTGTTTGAGAGATTCCTCAGTTTCAAATTTTTTTATAAAAAAAAACCACAAAATTTTCTAAACTCAGATTTATTCATCCAGTGCTTACCACATCATTAGTCCGATCAGTGAACTAACGATATCATTAAGAACATTATGAAAGACGCATGTAAACTTTTAGAAGCAAAAAAAAGTTTCACATTTATATAAATCCAAGTCAGGCAGCTCTAGCATAAAACGTAGATATGAAATTGTTATCAAACAGCAAGTTTCCTATTTTTCATTCGGTAATCAAAATGAAAAAAAAAAAGGAAAAGAAAAAGAAAAAGAGGGTTAAGTGTACAAGAGTATTGATGGCGTATTGAGGTATTTAAGACCTTTCAATCCTTCAAATATGAAGACAAAAGAAAAAAAATGAAACAATAAACTTTGACATGCTCATACAGGAGAGGACGACAACATCTAAAAGTAGTAGTATGGATTCAAAACCTCTCGTTTTGACCATACAAGTGTTAAGCATACCAGATGGAATCGACAAACCTGAAGTTTTCAATCTTTATAAATTTGGCACCCACCCGTGCAGTCTGGAAGCAAGTTTCAGGATTTTAAAGCACTCCGCGAATATCTCCAAAGACTTACAGCCAAAACCAATGCACCTGCAACCCCGGCCAAAATCTGCAAAATTGTACCAAATTAAACTAACTTGGTTAATGAGATCTAAGTGACCAGACAATTAATCATTCATGGCATGATGGGATTGAATTCATGTAGTTGAGAAGACTGAAAAGCCCATCTTCGAGTTGAGAATGTAGAGATGAAAAGGATTAACTGAAAACTTAGGGGATGGACAGGGTTCAGTTTAACAATTTGGCAAAGTTCTGCAGAAACTCCCAGATTAGATTAACTCAATGAATCAGACTAAATTCTACTAAATCCACAATAACTTGTCATGGGGTTCCCATAATAGGGGCGGATGAGGTCCAGTCCATCGATTTGGTGACGTTAAGTGAAACCAAATTGAAAATTAGAAAAACTACTAGGTCCATTCAAAGTTATATAGCTATCATATGGTGGTTATTCTTTTCCTAATTCGTTTCCATGTATAATAAGATGGATAGCTTCTTGGCAGTCATTTGTTGGATGATTCTTCCATCTTCTTATATGGCTTTGGCAAGCAGATCTTCTAGATAGCAACTACTCGAGAAATAGTCATCAACTCGTATTTGTCTCAACTATCTAGGGTTGGACTAGATTTCTCTCATTTTATCATACCTAATTGTCCAAAAATATATATTTTTTTCTTTGTATCCTTTCTAGTAAACCATATTTACCCATCTCATCATTCTTATCTCCGCTACATTAGCTCTTTGTAATTGTTTGCTTCCTAATAGTTCAACACTCTAGTACATAAATCACGGTGAATTAACCACAAAAATTCTTTAAGACTAATAGGAACATGACAATCACATAAAGCTCTAAAAGCATGTCTCCATTCAACTACTCAATCTTCATATGGAGAGGAGATTTTGAAGAAATGCATTCAGGCTTTGGATATTTACTATTAAATGTCTCAAGGAAGCTGAATAAAGCCCTTCAAAGAAAGTTCGAGAATATAGCAAGACAATACAGTACCATAAGAAGAAGCATGGGTATTTAGAATTAGTATCTGATAGTTTGGAGAAAAGTTATGTAGAGCTTAACATGAAAATCCTAGAAAAACAACAGAAAGAATTTATCTGCAAGTTCAGAAAATGCCAAACCTTTACATCTCTACCAAACCCATTGGAGCTCAATAGGAGCAAGGACTTCAAATTTTTCAGACGGGATATCTGCGGCATAAGAATAACTACCGTGTATTGTTTTTTGGATGGAAAAGGCAAGATTTTTTGTAGTGCCAATTTCATGGTTGATGGTGTCAGAGTTTTCCTAACTTTATTGCGCCCTTCATCTTGAATCTGCATAACCAGTGGGTTAAGACAAAGTTTATAGCAGGGGACTAAGATGGTCCAAGATCACAATGGAGAAAAATAACAAGAATTATAGAGTATTATAAATGGATAATAATTGACAACTAATGAATTAAATCTTGTAACGGATGGTAGGATCAGTATACATTGCTTACCTCGAATGAGTCACATACATCTCCCAAATACGCCCTTGACTGATAACTACGCAGTATTCTATCTAACCAATAATAATTTTCCTGCAACAATTCCTTAGTATTGGTTGATACCCATGATGCTAAGTAATCTTGGTTAAAACGATATTGTAAACCAACCTGCAAACCATTTTCATGTGCTCGTTGTTCAATTTCTAAAACAGTTGATATGTCCTGTTCAGATGGACCTTGATTCTGTAGATATAATATCTCCTCCAGTGCTAGATCAACCTGACGAAAGTATTCCACGAGTTAAATAAGTTCAAGAAAATACACTTGCAGTACCTCCCTCTACAACATATTCAAAAGATAACAAAACACCTACAAGCTTGGATGAGATGTCTGGATCACATGAGAAATATACACTGATATCACCTCGAACATCTCCAGTCCTCGAAGGTTTATTACCACCCAAAAAGACTGTAACATTCACAGAGTATATCTGAAGCATCAAAAGGATAAGTAAGCTCAGCATCTTCACAAAAAGAACAACACCAAACCCAAACCAGCTAAAAGTCAAACAGATGAGTCTTAAATAGTTGACGAAATACCTGCCCGTGCTTGAATCGCAGAACTTGCATAATCTTTGTCTCTAAAAGTTTGCTCAGAAATCCAACACAGTGAATCTCTTCCATCTTCGGAACAATGAAATGAAATTCAATTAAATTAAGTTTACAGGGAAAATTATACTTTGGAGAATTCTTACCATCGATATACTTTTTAGCACCACCGGGAAGGCCAACTGGACGAAGCACTGAGCCTCCACCATAGGACTGTGGACTACCTCTCTAAGTAGCAAGAAAGTCAACAAGTCAAAACCTAGTGGATAACGATGTTTGATTACAGGAGAAAAAGACTTGTCAGTTTGTCATGCAAATATATTCAAAAAGTTATTGAGATGCAAAATCATGCAAGGAAAATGCAGTCAATCTTGCTTGTATGCATTTTAAAATTCTAAGAGAATGAGGGGAAATACCATTTGAAGATAATGATATACTAACCTAATGATTTTAGCTGGGAACTTAAAAGGCAAGCCTTTAAGATCATCACGGTTGAATTTTAGAACTGGCTCAGAAGGCCTTGGTACTCCACCCTGCATAGAGCAACAAAATTAAAAAAAGGCAGTGCCACAAGCTGATGTTGTACATAGTGTGGCACTCTTACCAAATATTGCAACACTAAAGGAATGGAGATTATTGGGTCAAATTTTCCAACAATAACAACAGTAAAAGTGGATGGATCCTTAAAGCAGTCATTGAAATATTCACATGCTCTGATGGGGTTCACCTTCTTTAGTTCACTTATTCGAATTGGCTGCGTCAACGAGTGGAACATCATGAGAGAATACATCAAACATAGAAAAAAAAGGGGAAATAGTGCATCCAAGCATACACGGAAAAAGTAAGAATTCCCATAATTAATTTCTCGTAGGCGATTGGTAAAAGCAGTGTATGGGTCCCTCTCTTGGGCTCGAATTGCTTCTTCTGTCATTTGCATTACTATTTTAACTTCTTCTTCCCCTGGAACAACTTTTCTAGTGAACAACTGATAAACAAGCTGCACATGGAGTACAACAAGCATATGAGATGTATTTTACAGACAACAATATTTAATATAATTGTTTCTAAGTAAAAAAACTTATTGGCAATACAAACTTGACCAAAACACTAGCAAATACCATAACGTCTGTATTTTTGTGTTATTATTATATCATAATTAAAATGACAGTAATCAAACTAACACTTTCCCCATGACAAATATGGCCAGATTAACAAGACCAGAAAAATTTGGAAATAAAAAATTAACCACAGAAGTTTATGATTCCAAAGAGATACATTTGGCCAAATGCTCTTCTACTAATCAAACTATCATAATTATAATATTCTTGGAATAATATAGATTTCTATTGGGACTAAAATTTCACTAGTAATCCGGATAAAGCACCAAGCAAGCAAATTTATTTATGCAACTATTTTAAAATATAAGATAATACTTGATAAAAAGAAGAAAACTATCACAGGCATAATCTCAACTGCGCAGACAAGCTACTAATTTTGTGTGCTAGAATAAAAGGAAATGCCAATAAATAAATAGAAAACATGACTTATATTATGTCATATTACCAATTAACTAACAGAAACTATCTCTCCATTTCAATAAAGCAATCAACAAACTGTTTATGAAAAAAACTAATAGTCAATATATAATAGTTGAACAAACCGTGACTTATCTAAATGCTTGGTGCATTTGAAATTCATGAACAAATTTGATGCATTCAAATTAACAGCAATCAAGTCTACACCTATATGCAAATTATCAAAATGTACAAAGAACCAAAAAAAAAAAAAAAAAAAACAGACCTGCAACGCAGTTTCTAAATCAGTAGGTGAACAATCACCAGAAAAAGTTCTCATATAAGCTCCAACCTTTGTACTGACTTCAGCTCTCTTACCAGCGAGCATATCCATTAGCACAGAAGGCTTATAACCAAAAATACCAATTTCCCCAGAAATAGTGGATCCCATTGAACAAGAAATATACTCATCTTCTGGCAATTCAGATAATCCACCATATGCAAAACCAGTGAAAATAACCTGATTAAATAATAATTATAGAAAAAAGTTAGGAAAGAGTAAAGAAAATACCAAATAACCAAATTGAAGATTTATTCTGCAAGTAATTAAAAAAAATTAAGTTGAAAAAAAATGTAATAAAAGTGATATGCTTGTATAAATTTGAGAATTTAGACAATTTCCATAACACGAGTAATCACCCATGAAATGGTATTGAATAATCAAAATCTTTTTCTTGAAGTTTCAAATCATATCTTATATGAATTTGCTCTTACACCATGTTTCTTGCAAAATGCCAAATAATATTATTTGATAAAATTTTCTAAATATTTTTTGGACATTCAAACAAATAAATATATAACTGATCAATTTAGAATATCTGATAGAGCAATACACATACGTGAGACCAAGACACAACTCAATAGAATTATTAACAAACAACATGACATACAGCAGAGAAAGGTAAAAACGTGCTAGTACTGAAAAGTAATATCCGTCTTAAGAGATGATGAAATGAGAGATGTCACACTGCATCTTGAACACCCATGGTATACTAACTAAATAGCATGAACCCTCGAAATAGAATTGTTATTCTTAATTATTTAGCTAAGCAACTTTTTTTTATCTTATCTTCATAATTCATTATCAGAGGTATTTTTTTCATTAGAAAATTAGACGTCGATTGAACTCTACAATCCTACGATATCAATTGATACTGTAATAACTTAATTTACTTCATCATCTCAAGGACTATAGAATATAGATACTTGTTGCAAAAGACAACAAATTGTTTCCATATTTACTAGCAAATCTACAAATTGGATTCAATGAAATGGAGAAATTATTGGTAATTCCTAATCATGTTAAAACAAGAAGAAAAATTATGCCTGAATTTTTTTTAAATATGTTCAGTTTTTTCTACTGACACTCATATGCTTTCCTAATTAGAAAACTATAACATGCTAATGTTCATTTTACACATGCAAAAAAAGTGTAAGAAGTTTCAAACATGTGTGTCCTATAATAATTTAGCATGATCTCAAAGTCAAATATATAGACAAAATTCAGAGATGACAATTCCCATTTGCAATCAAGTTCCTGGGCATCATCTGTCTAATCAGTTATTTGATGGTTATCACATATCTAGTTTGATGACCATCCTGAAGACAATACAATATGATCTGCCCCTAAAATTGAATGTAGTAAATTAGAAAGCCAAAAAGTAGATTGACCACTACCTGATCATCGAGAAAGTCAGTACATTTATAGCAGACCTTCATTCCATTAGATAAAAGCAATTCAGTGACACCAATACTTGAGAACTCTTTCTGATTTATGATGCTCCTGGTGGGGGAAAAAATGACTTTTCAGTGAAAATGAAATGAAAATTATTGATAGAACATTTTGTCAACTGTAACAATGATGGGCACTGATTTGAGATGACACAAAGAAATAAATGTCAAGAAGCTTAAATGTTAATACATAGTGGAGGATTATAAACTTTCAAAAGTACATTGGCATAGTGGTTATAAAACTCATGCCAAGGTTTGCAAAGATGAATCAAATTCAAAGGCGTCTCATAGATTAATGATCATGTTTGCTCACAACTTAAAGCAACGATGGCATCCCAAATGCAACTATCATAAAGAACTAAAAATATAAATAAATCAGTGTATATTGTACCTTAATTCATACATTGTCACAAGCTTTATAGTCCAAAAAAAGTGAATAGGGCAAAAATGTTTCAAAACAGACATTCAAAGAGCAATTTGTAACTTTACTCCAGCTCATTTGTTGACCCGTGTCTATAGATGGCCCAAGTAACTTTTTAGATTTCTTATAATCTAAATGAAATAAAGCAAGTTAATTCATAACCTACAGGCATCTAGTATCAGGGGGCACTCTTCAAAGAATGGGAAAGAGTAGCCATGGTAGAACCTAGAACACTGCAATTTGAAAATACAAGATCCTACCATACTAGCATCTATTTGACTATCCAAACACACTATTAGGCAGTGGGATATCCAGTGAAAATAAAACAACTAAAAACATAGTAGACTGCAGTGTAAGGAAATTAAGTCAAAAAAAAACACAGCCAGGACAGTCAGTGCCTACCCTGGATTTGGCTTCTCTGCAACAATTTCTTCAGGAATATGTTCATCGTCCCATGGAGGTATTCTTCTTTCCTCCTCCAGAGTGTTGACTTTCAGTACGATAGCCCTAAGGTCATCTAATGTAGCACCAACTCGAGGTTCAACAATTTTGATGACACAGCTGCAAGTTGTACAGAAGTTTGCAGCAAATTTTGATACCTCAGCCGTAGAGATGTCTGTAACATATTTATGGAATGTTTTAAACTAAGGATAAGATGATTCAGAAAGAGGCACTGCATAAAGAGGCAGCAAAAGAACCACTTCATCACAATGCGAGCATCAGGAGATGCATCCCAGATATAAATGAGTGCATGGCATGTCATCTATCGCCAATTAAAATATAGTGGTTTCCTAGAATCAGAATAGATTCCAATAGATAAATGTAGCTGGGATTTCAAAGTTTAGAGGGAAAATTCATTTCCTGTTGTTTTCTTGTATCTTATAGGACTGTTTGCATAGTTTAAGACTTCATAAAATATCCCCAATGTATTTATTTGATAATGTCTTGCTTCTGTCAAACTCAATAATCTGTTAACATCATACACAACAAAATAACACATAAAAAACAAGGCTCATAAAAAGTTGTTCTAGTTCTCACTCATACTAAACTTAGACTTCAGAAATTATTCCTCTGATTTTAGAGAAAAGCATGCACATGAGACGCACATGATTAATCTTTCTCAAAAAGATGTTATAAGACCTCATGAGGCCTAAGGCCCATTTCTCAGTAATCAAAACTTGCGCAGGCCATACTGCTGCAACTGAAATATTTGCACCATCAGTACCAATAGCAAAATAAGCAAGCTATAATTGTCATCATAAAGAATAGAACACCAACTATCCACAAAGATAGCATTCTACATGAAATTAATAATAGTGACAGAATAGTTGAGGTGAACTTTCATGCAAGCTTAGAGAATGCAGTTACAGGATATCAGAAAAGACCTACATCTACACAGCATTAATGATCCAGAATTCCAGATTAACTATGGTTTCATCCTTATGTGCCACTTGTCATTGTTTGTGCCTCCAAAAAATCAAAACCACTAAGCCATCAAAATGAAATATTATGTACAAAATTAGAAAAGTAAATAGCATGCACCAGCCGATAATTCAGTGTTTATATATTCTTCTTCCGTTCAACAAAACCCTTAACAGTTATTTTGTTGGCAATGGTGTTCAAGCTACATTAAGGCAATGTAATGTATAGGAAGATGCAACATGTCAATAAGAACAAAAAAAAATTGAGGCATGTTGGTGCCATGAGAACTTTGCAAAAGATGAATGATGATTAAAAAAAATAGAGAAGTTTGACAAAGGAAGTAATAACATGAACAGTAATTTGCTTAATGGCTAAGGATACAGAAATATGAATGTCAACTATGACTGTAGATGAACAACTTACGAGGCAAAAGAGTCTTCTGTAGTTGTGCTTCATATTCAACACCAACAACAGGCTCCTTGCGAAAAAAATGCTGTAATTTTCAATATGTAGCAGAAATTAGACTCCCTTGTGTAATAGTAATAAAACATGGATATATCATAATATAGAAGAAGCTTTGAGCCATGAACTCATGGTACAGGAGGTTCATTCGTCACATATGAAATATAAGATAGGCTCACTCCCAAAATAAAGAAACTTAGACTCTATGCCGTAGCAATGTATAAGCAGTGTCTTTCCTTGCACCTCTCTGTCATGCATCTGGCAAAGGAACCCATGTGCATTCCTATGCACCTCACAGTAGCAACATCAACCTGGATGCACCCGAAGTAAGATCCAGCATAGTCCAAATTCAACATAAATTGGCAAAAGTGGGCATGGCCAATTTATATATCATGATCCTTGCAGCTTTGAGTTTGAGGTAAACATGTTCAGGTTAAAATCAGATCGCATAGGTGATAAGCTGGTTGACCCATTTATTAACATATAAATATTTAATTAGTTATTTGGTAGTAATCTATATAAGTTATAAATATATGATCTAATAAATTAGTTATAAATATATAGTATAATACCATATATATTGTAATATATAATCATATCAATTATATTTTTGAAGTTTTTATATAATTAAAAATAGTTGCAATAGCATTTGTATTTAAAATTTGTTTTTGTTAAATGGGTTGTGTCATTCAACTCATTTATGACCCATGTAATTATAAAGGTGGTGTTATATGACCCATTTACAACTCATCTAACGTCATCCAATTTAAGTGATGGATTTTAACCCGTTTATCAAATGATTTGGATTTAAGTTGAGATTAAATGGGTTGCGGGTCAACTAGACATGACCCATGTATGAACCACCAACCCAAATTGCCACCCTAATTCTAAAAGGAAGAAACTTATTTTAGGCACAGTTATTGTCTATATGTGATTGTTATTTCTTGTTCTAAGACTCCTAAAATGGTGTTTCTCATTTTTCCAAATCATAAAATTACAGTTATTTTGCTTGTGACCTCTCTTTTATTCTTCTCTCTTTCTCTCTTTTTTTCCCCAATTTTTCCACTCTTGCTTCTTTCGTTCTTCAGTTGGAAAATAAAATATCTTCTCTCTGTGTATTCATGTTTCTAGCCATAACTTCATTGGAATTTATTCTCACATATTTGAATAGACTATTCTTGTTCTCAATCTGATGGAATCATGAACACAACATTCAGGACATCTGAAGTCTTATCCAACAGTTGGGAAGCTGTTGGCAACATTTACAAAGCAACAAAGAAAATTACAATTTAAAATATTTGTACAGCTCTTCAATGGTACTGGAATAAAACTGTTTACGGAATGCCAGGATTGTGTGTGGAAATAAATCAACAATGGCATAGATGACAATAGTCAAGAAAGTCAGTCGTAATTACTTGCAAATACTCATCTCGCAGACTTGTTGATTGCATTTGATCTCGCTCTAAGTATGCAGATTCGATTTCAGACATCATCAGAGCACGTACGATGGATATTTCACGTTCCGAAAAACCATGAAGGCGTACCCTAGCAACCTGGTAAAAAGGTGATTAGAATACCATTTAGATAAACATATCAATGTACTTGCCTATCAAAATTCATAAAAAGAAGAATTTCATTGATAAATTTAAGTTTTTCTATCTTAGGATGCCAAATCAATAATGCACCTCAATTAGCATTGCCTCAAGTGCCTCAACTGTCCCTCTTTCTCTGCAACTTGAGGTCATAATATAAGCCTTTACAGGGCGAACAAGAGCATCTGCGGCAGAAGAGCAAGAAAAATATGGTGGATCTTTTCTGCGGGATATTTTAAAAAATCTCTGGTTTAAAGCACAATGGAACATGGCCTCTGCAAGTGAATCCCTGTAATCCTTGACAGTTTGCATCTCATCCACAGGCATCTTACAACTGACCATCACCGCAGACTGTTTTCAGCCAACAGAAGAGAAGGAAAACTATGAAGCATACTGAAATAGTTTGGTCATCATAGAAGCATCATTAGAAACACTATTAAAATGCATAGGTGGATACCAATTCACATGTACGCATGTAGATCTAACAAGAACTAAATGATTCAAAAACACTTACCCCAGCAGCTTCAGACTCTACAAGGCAAGAATAACGAGGTTCGTTATGTGTTGGAACAGGGAAATTTGGTATATCTGGGGGAGGAACATTGCCACAAAGCTTTTGCCCAAAGTGAAACTTTATCAACTCAACAACACTCTACAATGATGAGAACAAAAACTCAAAAAAAAACAAAAAAAAGAAGGCAAATAACAGGGAAAAGAAAGGAAAGTGCTACCTTTCTGTGAACGTTTGTCATTGTCCAAATTACAAAATTGTAAAAGGTGATTGTGAAAAATTGTTAAATAGAATAACCTGGGAATCAGGAAAATCTCCCACAGCAACCACAGCCATATTGCTCAAGTGGTACCATTTTTGGTAAAATTGCTTAACAGTTTCAGGAGTAACTGTCCGAATAACTTTTTCCAATCCAATTGGAAGACGCTCAGCATACTGCAAGGAAAATACAGATCAAATAAGCATAGTGAGGGAGTAAATCTAAAGTATAAATCACTTGTATGAAAAAAGTAATGAAGTATGTAACAAAATGAAGTAGGCAAAAGGAACCAGAATGTGTTTTCTGAGTAGGTTTATTCTTATAATTGATAATAGAATAGAGTCATACAGTGAGTTAAATATTTTTTAAAAAACTTTTTAAACAGTCAGAAATTACTAGTACATGAACACAATACAACGTTGTCAAGATTGGTATCCTACCTTGGAATGGAAAAAGGTACACAGATTCTCTAATCATAGAATCAGAGCTAGATCCTAAAAATAATTAAATTTTTAAGAATTATATCTACCCTTCATAAATTATCATATATAATACCTTTCAATATATAGTATCAATATCAAATATTAAACAATATAATTAAAATTGCTCATATAGCAACTATATGAAAATACAATGTAATTCCTAAAGTGTAATATCTATATAGCAAACAACAATTACTCATATAGTAAAATATGAAAAATACAATTTTATATATAAAGTGTAACATCTATATAAAGCAAACAGCAAATGATAAGTATAAGATGAATGACAAGGACAATTGTAAAAAAGGGATTCTTCTTCTTAGAGTTAAAAAAGAATCATATAAAATTGAAAACTTTTGTCTAATTGAATGTAAATATATTCTATCTAGTCAAGGTTGTTGAGTTTAAGATCCAAACAAGAAACTCTAAGGAAAATAGGATCAAATTGTAAGTTCATAAGATGAGAACCAAATTCAAATCCTATTTGGGGTCTTGAATGTTTAAAACAAAATGCAGATCAGAGTATGGATCGCAATCTTGACTATCATGGACTCATATATCCTACAATTAAAAAAAGGTTAAGTACTATATTTGCCAACCATAATTTATCATATGTATTATTCACGTTCTATATATAGTAGTTACATAAATATTTTAAACATTGTCATCATGGAGCATGACTATGAAGTAATCTTATAGTATGAAAAATCCAACATAATTCCTAATGTGTTTCATCTATATATAGCAAGTAGATACTTCCAGAGATTACCAATAAATATAGTTAAAAAAGGATTCATTTACTTAGGGATGAAAATGAAAATATAATTGAAACTTTTCTTAAATGATATAACATGAAAAAATAGTGTCTACTACGCTAATGTCAATCTTTAAATTGTCTAATTGAATGTAAATATGTTTAACCTAGTTGAGATTGTTGGGATCAAAATCCAACCATGGAAAGCTAGGGACAATAACGAAGTATAGGATCGAATCATAGGTTCATAAGATCCTAGCCAAAATCAAATCATACTTGGGTCTTGATAGTTTAGATCAATTTGGATTGTAAAAATGTAAGATCATAAAGCATATGGTTCACAATGTTTGACGACAATAGACTCAACAGTGGAGTTCTGGAGATCGTCAATCATACAACACTCGGACTTCGAAATTGGAAAAAAAAAAAACACACTCTTCTTGTCAGCATAAACATTCAAGGGGTGAGAAACAGTTCCAAACAGAATTTGGTTGTCTGAAACTTTGGGAGCCAAAATGACTGTACATACTAACTTTATTTTCCTGAAAGCGTTTTTTAGTACTTGTGTGGATGATCTTAGTGATCATAGTCCTAGGCGAACCATAATGAGTTGTTTTCACACACATGAACACATTCCACTAAAAAAACAAAATGTTGCATGTGTTTAAGATGCGACTTGTCAGTAAAGTTAATTTTGTAGATCGCCAAGGGGGGAAAGAGAAGGAAGCATCAATAGAAAGGGGGAAAACACTATTATTAGTTGATCAGACAAGTGATTCCATGTTCTTGGAATTTATTAAAAGATGAGTTATACCTTTGAGCCTTCAAACATTAGAATCCAATGTGCATCTTGCATCCTGCCCGTTGCATTACGCCCTCCTCTGTATTCTTCCAGAACAGCACCGCGTTCTTTTTCTAGATCCTCAGCAGAAACTCGAACCTAATAAAGCTTATATATTCTTAATCATGGAAGACACTGGAATAGACAACACTGAAGGCAAGGAATATGGTCAAACCTCTGAACTGAATTCTGCCAAAACTGATATGGCATGTGACAGAAGGTCAGGTTTATCAACTGGAACAAGCAATTCGTATATGGTTTCATCTGAAGAGGTCAAAGCATTCTGACAAGCACCAAATTCAGCACCGATGCTTTCTAGAAACTTAATAATATCATGATTGCTATATTTTTTGGTTGCACTGAAAGCAAGGTGTTCGACAATGTGAGCCACGCCGCGTTCATCCTCATTTTCAAGAACTGAGCTGCCATAATGTCCAAAAAAATATCATTAACTGTGTCCAGAAAGTAAAATGTAAAAGATGTCAATTAGGAGTAGAAAGCCTAACTTAGTTATCACTAGAATAACTAAAACAATCCAGCTTGTCAAGAATCCTCAAAAGAAACCTTCTAATGTTTATATGTTGATGATAAATGTGAAATATAGCTGTAATGTAGATGTTATAAAATTAAGATCTTATGATCCCAGGATTTCTGCTTAAGGACCTCTTCCAATTCCTACATATTTTAGACAAGAAGCTCAATCACATATGTAATATGCAGCCCCTTTAGACAGTTCTAGTGCCTAGGTGAGCTCGTGTGCGTCAAGTTTTTAATGTTGTAACATGGAACTTGTAAGTTGTAGCTTAAATATCTGTTTGCAAGTGATAAATGTTTTAGATTTTAATTATATGCATGTTATATGTTTTTTATGCAGAACTTGGAATTGGATGGATTGATTAATATATTGTGTATGTTGTAAATTAATTACTTTTATCATTATAAATATTGTGTTTTTTAATATCAAATGCATATGCATTATTAATGTATTCAGTAACATTTGAAAATTGCATGAACTGATTTAGATGAGTTGAAGTGAAGAACAGTCAATCAGGGACACCGTGTTAAAAAGTTCATATTTTAAAGTTGTGGCAATTGTGCATTGATGTTTGAGATCAGCCATGACTCGTGTTGACTCCTTGATCAAATATGGCATTCAGTAATTAGGGCAACTAAATCAATCTAAGGCCAAATTGTAGTGATTGAAGTTGTATTGTCACTATGTATTTACTAGGAGAATATGAGTATTTTGGATTGTCAAATGTCAACTATACGTTATTCTGATGGTACTTGAGAACTGTTTTGTATGAGTGGGCAAGTCTTTTCAGATTAAAATGCCTTTAGGTGGAGGTCACATCATGACTACCATCATGCAACCACTTAAGAATAAGCACCAGATAACTCTGATAGCGGAACCTGGATTTTGATAGGGGAACAGGTGTCTCCACTATCACTTAAGTAAATGTTGATCACCAGTTTTATGGATGTATAGAAGTTTTTCACCCTTTGGAGAAAAGAGAAGCACAGTCAACCAAGTTATGTAAATCGAGGAAAGTATAATGAAGGAACTAGTGGATAGGCCACAAATTGGAAGCGCTAAGTGATAATTCGAATAAATGAATATATCCCATGCATGAGAGAATCTAAAGTTTTAAACACTGATCTACCCGCTTAATTTAACAAGATACCCTTCCAATCGATAGGGATAATCGAGGGCATTGTTGATTTCGTCAAAAGTTTCCGATGTGAAAACTCTCTGAGTTGTTATCGCGCCATTGCACGCGACCCGTAGTAAAATAACGGGTTCGTTAATCGATCAAAAAAGCAGCAGATGGATCGGAATCGAACTCACCCGACCTTGACCGCTAGAGCGAGAGCGGCGCGCATTCGGGGCTTTTGGTTGCAGCACACGTAGTAGGTGAGGCCGTTGTCGAGGACGCCGTAGTCCACGCCGACGGGCTTCTCGGCGAGTGGCTCGTCCATGGTGAGGCTGACCAGTTTCAACGAGCGGAACCCCTGCCGACGCATCCCCACCGATGAGGGCGTCTCCGAGGGAAGCAGATCCATCGAGAAATCGCGCTCTCCGACCTCCGATCTCAGAACGGCCAACCACCTCCGCCGCCGCGCCGATTGCGTAGGGATGAGAAGTGAGAGTCAGAACGACGCCGCCTCGGAGCCTTCGTCGCCTCCCTCGCTGTCGATTGCTCGCCTTGCTCTCTCTCTCTCTCTCTCCGTTCCTCCGCTCGCTCTGATATCATAGGCTTTGGTCGGGATCTGGATTCGCCCGTGTGGCCGTCTTTTCGAGTGTGAAAGTGAAAGGCGAGGGAGGGGGTCCATGCACGTGCCTCACTCACGTGCGTTCTCTACGTTTCTAGCTCCTCCGCCTCACTTTGTTTCGCTTCAAGCAGACCATTGGTATTTTTTTTTTCCGGGCGCTTTATCTGGGTATTTATTTTAATAAATTTTAGAATTGATTTTCAAAGCAGTAAAATATCTAATTAGTTCTATATATATTTTATTATGGAATCAGGACACTAAACCACTTTAAATAGGTGATATTACCTTCTACTCCAATTTATAATGAGATTTTTCATTTTACTTTCCTTCCATTGTCCTTTAAAACAAGGTTGACCGGATAAAATATATCACGAGTTTTTATATATACTCATTTATCATTTTTAGATAGGTTTCGTTTAGTATAATTAATTAAAATAAATATTTACAGAAATTTAAGCATCGGGCTGGATCATATTGCATAATTACTGTAAAATAGATTGTTGGGTTTGATCCCTGTTCCGGTTGCCTGCCCATTTCGGGCACTGAACTCCACGGTCCAAAGTGATTAATGTAAATTCAAGGTTGAATCTGAAATTCAGCCTTATCGGTTAAACTAAAACTAACGTAACCTGATTGGGATTCCTCTCGGACTCGGTCCCGTGAATTACCCTGCGATGTGGCAGTTTATCATAGGCTAGGAAGTGGATCCCAAGCACCCAACTTAATGTACCCGCTTACCCGCGATCTTATTACGTAATAAAAGACGCTTTTGAATATACTAGACTTAAGGTGCAATATTTACTTTTTAATATGCTTCTTTTGTACTTGTATGCATCGCTGTCGTTGGTCAGAGCCAACCGCCGCCATTTTTTTTTAAAAGTTCTTCCATGAATTTGAGGAATTTGTTATTTGCTCATTTTATATCAAAAAGTCTTTTGGCATTTTTTAAAAATTTCCTATAATTTTCAATAAGTCTCGTTCTAGTTCTAGTTTGAGTGATGGTTGTGAAGTGTTTAAAGTCTGCGTCGCCTCGAATTAAAAGCACGAGCAAATTGCTGACCAATGTTTGACATACAAACAATGTGACGAGAATAAAGAGGGTCGGCTATAGAATCATGAGAATAAAGTGACTTTAAATGTAATTTTTTGAAAAAAAAAATATTCGCATTGTCTTTTTATAGGGTCGCATATTTTTACAAATATTATTAATTCATAAAAGAAAGAAATGAACATGCTATAATATTAAGCGCAACAAAAAAAAACATTCAAATCCCTATATATAAGATTTTTTTTATCTGGGTGGCAAGATAAAAAAAAAAATCTTATATAAGATTTTGTTATCTTAGTAGATTTAGAGGGGGGAGATTTAATACTGACCATGCACACTCATAAACAACTAGGCCCTCACAAGTCTGGCGTCTGAAAGTACTTCCGAGTGCCTCAATTCACTTTAGGAGATCGGGTGTCTGGAAATGCTTTCGAGTGATCGGACCTATGAGGGTCGCCTAGGAGTGTGCAAGGTAAGGGTGTGCAAGGTATTTGATTCCGTCAGAAAGGCGAGCCGGTGATGTGAGGATGCCAAAAACCCCTGTCAAGCGGATCTCAGTGAGAGTAGAAATCTGGGTAGAAAAAGAGGGGTCACAACGATAGTGGAAACTTACAGCTTTTGCATAGCACCTCCTATAGAGAGATGTGTGACCTCCTTCAGAGAGATACGTCACACCGCTAGGAAGACTTCCAGCTTCTCTTAGCGTCTCAGGGACCGAAAAGCTTCCTATTGTCTGCACACACTTCTGACGACGATAACATTAGCACCAGAAACTAGAGAAGATCTCCCCGCCGGCTTGGGTACTCTAACACTCAAGTCAGAAATAGTCCTCGATACAAAAAATGTAAGATGTCGTGTACAAGATGCAAAATGTCGTATTGGGCTCGGATAGAGGAAGAAGAAGAAGTAGAAACGGTCTCTCCAAAGTGAAAAAAGGTCCTCTCTATTTGTATGTATGTGTACTCCTTTATATTACCTATTAGGCTTTAGTTGTATCGAGGGGACAAAGAACATTCCTGTCAGAAAGTATCAGGTGTCAAGGAGACCAGAAAGCTTGATCCGCGTCAAGGGAACCTTTTGTAATGTCACGGTGACGAAATATTCTTTGACAAGCAGTTATAGTATAAGGCTATCTTTCCCTCTAGCATGGTATCCTGTAGGCAAGTGTCCGAGCTGGCATCATGCCGTCCGGACTATACATATGCTCTGAGAGTGTTCTAATAAGGTGGGCGTGGCTCATCCGAGCGGATGTGTCTGAGCAGTAATAATGTTCTCCAGACATATGTTTAGATGATTCCAGAATGCATTCGAGCGACTGATTATTCGATCGATCAGCCTTATAAGGCTATTGACTTATCTAACGAGACCTTGCTTGAAAACCCTGGGGCTATAAAGCTCTAGGCACAGTCCAGACGGAGCTAAGACATGTAGGGCCAAGAGGATGCAATCTCGCCAGACTATCCTTGTCCAAGCGGTCTAACAACCAGTCGGTCATAAGCTGACCGAGCATCTTCTAAAGGTTTGCCAGAGGGTCCTATACTCCCTGACTTTAGTTGTAAGGGCAGAGATTCTTTACTCCTCTAGAAGAGTTAGGTGGATCCACTCGGCTTGGGGCTTAAACTTGTCGGCCAGATCAGATCCTATTTTAGTCTACCCAATTCTATCGCTCGTCGGGCCTATGACTACCACACCATCTTGACTTCCGGTATTAAGCGCCTTTAGGGGGCCTACCCCTAAACCACCGGATTAGTATCAAAAGTATACATAGAGAGAGAAAAAAATATTATCCTACCCGACT